>VDFB02106234.1:0-18127 GCA_007258455.2 Sequoia sempervirens | reverse complement strand
AGCTCTGCAGAGCTAAAGAAAGTAGTGAAAAGTAGCAGATAAAATGAAATAGTGTTTGTGTTTGTGTTTGTGTTGATGAATGAGCTAAAGCTCAGAAGATGAAAGACAATGTAATATTTATTTTGGGCATTGTAAATTTTTATGTAATTAGTGGTAGAAATTAGGGGGGAGTGTTAGAATGTTTTAGATGTTATTGTAATTTCTACTAGCTTCCACCTTCTCCACCGTCCTCATTAAAGACTCCATCTAGAATGTTGGTGATAGGAGACTAGAAAGAAACGTCAGAAAAATTCTAGAGACTACTGGATACTCCCGAGACCTCTATAAAAGGAGGAAGATGTAAACGTTTTTGACAGGAAATGCAATTAAAAGTTTTATATATTTATTTGCCTCTGCCCACCCCTATATATTCAACAACACCACTATGTGCAATCACGAATGTTCAGCTACTGAACTCCCTTCCTTCATTTTGAGATTAAATAATCTCTCCATCAAAAATAATTTATTGACTGCTGTGTCTAGTTCATATAGGTCATGTTTTCCATAATAATGCAGTTGTCTTTTCTTGTGCAACATGGAAGTATACTATGTCTGCCAAATACTGCCGAATAGTAGCAATTGTCTTTTGATTTTACTTTTCCCAATCTTCATCAGTCATTGATGTGGGCTTCTTTGATTTTCCCTCAACTGTAAATGCAAATCTTTGAGAGTGAGTATATCTTCCATCTTTGACGTCCATATGTTAAAATTTACCCCAGTAAGCTTTTCAATGCTTATTGTTGACTCCATTGAACCACTTGTAAATAAAACTTATACACAACAAATCTGCACCAAAACTTAGCAGGTTCTGACACCAGATGTTTCAAATTAACAACAGTCAATAAATACCTCAACCTAAAAACTGTTCGTAAAAATAAATAACAGTGAGTGAAAAAATAAATAGCAGAGATAAAAAGAAATCAACACAAATTTTAGTGAAAAATCCCAACTGAGAAAAAACCGCAGAGAAAGATCAGCATCTTCTTTTATTGATATTAAAATAAATATACATCAAACTTCACCACACCTCCGAACAGCCAACCGTGCTTCCTCGAGAATACATAGATAAATAAGCCCCAAAAATGGACCAAAACTGTCAAACGAATAAACTGTTTCAAACGCTTCCAAAACTTCCCAAAAACCACCACGGTAACCACTTCATAATTATAATTTAATTAATTTGATCTCACATATAACACCATGGGACGAAAGCCATAAACCTGTTAAAATATTCTGGTAATTTCTACCAGCTGTAGTTAAGTTTTTTATTTTATTTTTATTTTTACTTTTATGTCGGCTAGGGTTAGGTAAATTCTAGACAATTATTTTATGTCGGCCAAGGTAAAATAATAAAAATAATATGTCGGCCAATATTCTAGAATTTTCTTAATGTTTCTAAAGTTCTCTATATAAAGAACTCATGTAAATATTTTTTACTCAAGCAATGTGAAAGAAGAATTTAGTTATTGTGCAGCAGCACGGATATTTTATTTTTCACTTAATTTCTTTGCCTCTGCCCGCTATCAGAGTGGTATAAGAGCCAGGTTAAGAAGCAGAAAAAGAGCAAATTTGAGGAGAGCAGATTTGAGGATTGCTGAAGTTGCATGTTTATTTTTGGTGCGCAGAATGTTGTCGATTAGTCAGTCAATTGAGTAAGCTACATTTTTATTATATATCATATTTTTATTGATAGCAAAAACAAAAAGGAAGAAATTTAGGGTTTACAGATACTATTTTAAAATATGGCGTCAAGTAGTGTGCAAACTCAAATTCCAATATTTTCTGGTAAAAATTATGATACTTGGTCATACAGAATGAAATTAACATTTAATTTTGAAGATTTATCAGAAATAGTTGAAAATGGTTATACAGAACCACAGGATGAGTCTACTTTGAGCACTAATGCAAAAAATAAGTTGAGTGAAAACAGGAAAAAAAATAAAAGGGCTTTGCAGATAATTGGACAAGGATTGGATGATTCAGTCATTGGAAGGATTAAGCCAGCCACTACAGCCAAGCAAGCATGGGATATTCTGGAAACAACATATCAAGGTACAAGTAAGGTAAAACTTGCCAGATTGCAAGGACTCAAGAAAGAATTTGAAAACTTGCAAATGAGTGATTCTGATTCAGTAGATCAATTTGAAAATCGTGTTATGAATTTGGTTAATCAAATAAGGATGAATGGTGATGAACTAACAGATCAAAAGGTTGTAGAAAAGATCTTAAGAAGTATGCCTACTAAATTTGATACTATTGTTGTGCCAATTGAGGAAACTAAGGATTTGTCAACGTATTCAATAGATGAGTTGTTTGGTACTTTGAAAAATTATGAGTTGAGATTGAACAGGAATAATAATACCTCATTGGAGAGTGCATTCAAAGCACAAATGACATTTGGCAGAGGCAGAGGAAGAGGAAATCTAGGATTCAGAGGAAGAGGAAGAGGAAGAAGTAATTTTCAAAGAGAAGAATGGAAGAGTCCAGATCTAGGAGGATGGAGAAATCAAAGTTTCAATTCAAGAGGACGCAATAACAATCAAGCATCACAAAGGTATGACAAATCAAATGTTCAATGTTACTATTGCAAGAAGTATGGTCATATTGCAAATGAATGTCGAAAGAAGCAAGCTGATATGGGAAAGCAAACTGCAAATTTTTCTGAGAGTAATTCTGAGACATTGTTCATTAGTTGTCATGTAGCTCAAGAAAGTTCAAGTAACATTTGGTTTCTAGATAGTGGTTGCAGTAACCATATGACAGGAAATAAAGACTTGTTTGAAAGTTTGGATACTTCAGTGAAATTAGAAATTAAATTGGGGAATGATAATATAGTTGCAGTCATGGGTAAAGGTGCAATTAATGTGATGACAAAGCTTGGTAAGAAGTCTATTCCTGATGTTTATTTTGTACCTAGTTTGAAGCATAATCTCATAAGTGTGGGACAACTTTCTCAAAAGGGTTATAGAGTTGTTTTTGAAAATAATGTGTGCACTATATTTGATATTCCTCCTAGTAATAAGGTGATTGCAAAGGTTGAAATGACAAATAACAGAATGTTCCCACTTCAAATGAAAAATGAATTAATGGAGAATATTGAAGCAAGTTTCAAGGCATCAAGTCAAGATCAAGCATGGATATGGCACTTGAGGTATGGTCATCTTAACTTCAAAGGATTGTGTTTATTGAAAAGGAAAGAAATGGTAAGAGGCTTACCCCCTATTGAAGCACCATTAAATTCATGTGAAAGTTGTATTTTGGCTAAGCATCATAGAACAAGTTTTCCAAAGGGAATGTCATATAGAGCATGGGCACCTTTAGAAATTGTGCATATTGATATATGTGGTCCAATGCAAACACCATCTTTAGGGGGAAGCATTTATTTTCTAACATTCATTGATGATTTTAGTAGGAAAACATGGGTTTATCTTCTAAAATATAAATCTGAGGCATTTGGAAAGTTCAAGGAATTCAAAGCATTGGTTGAGAAACAAAGTGGCCTACCCATCAAGGTATTGAGATCAGATAGAGGAGGAGAATACAAGTCAAATGAGTTTTTGGATTATTGCAGGTATCATGGAATAAAGAAGCAGTTTACTACAAGTTACACACCTTAGCAAAATGGTGTTGCAGAAAGAAAGAATCGAACAATAATGGAAATGGCAAGGAGCATGTTGAAAGGCAAGAATCTACCTAATGAGTATTGGGCTGAAGCAGTAGCTTGCACAGTTTATATTTTGAACAAGAGTCCAACAAAGATTATAAGGGACAAGATTCCACAAGAAGCGTGGAGTGGTAAGCATCATAGTGTTTCTCATTTCAGAATATTTGGTTGTATTGCATTTGCACATGTGCCCAAGGAAACAAGAAGTAAGTTGGATGATAAAAGTGAAAAATGCATTTTTATTGGTTATGATGAACAATCTAAGGCATATAAGTTGTTTAATCCTATTACCAAGAAAGTCATTGTAAGTAGAGATGTTGTGTTCAAAGAGGAAGAATCTTGGGATGGAAACATAGACAAAACAATTACAGGTGTTGCAGCATTGCCATATAATGAACTAGAAGAAAAAGATCAAGAAAACCAAGGAGATCAATCAAATGAACAAGGAGGAACACCATCAAGAAGTACACAAGGAGAAATTGAGCAAGGAGAATCTTCAAGTCCACAAGTAAGTGATGAATCAAATCCTTCACTTGCATCATTAAGATCAAAGCTTAAAAGCAAGAAATCTAGAAGTTTGCAAGAAATTTATGATCAAGGAGATAAGATAGATTTGCAATCAAATTTTGCTTTATTTGCTCAAGATCCTATTTATTTTGAAGATGCCATTAAGGAAGAACATTGGATTAATGCAATGAATGATGAAATGGAATCCATTGAGAAGAATGATACATGGGATTTAGTTGATTTGCCTAAGGAAAAAGATTGCATTGGTGTAAAATGGGTTTATAAAACTAAGTATAATGCAAATGGAGAAATTGACAAATATAAGGCAAGACTAGTAGCTAAAGGATTTTCTCAAGAATATGGAGTTGATTATAATGAAACTTTTGCACCTGTAGCAAGACTTGACACTGTTAGAATGGTACTAGCTATTGCAGCTCAAAATGATTGGAAGGTTTATCAAATGGATGTTAAATCAGCCTTCTTGAATGGATATTTAGAAGAAGAGGTTTATGTGCAGCAGCCACCAGGATATGAAATAAAAGGTTATGAAGACAAAGTTTACAGGTTAAAGAAGGCACTCTATGGATTGAAGCAAGCTCCAAGAGCATGGTACAACAGGATAGATTCATACATGATAAGCAATGGATTCAACAGAAGTACTAGTGAGCCTACTCTATACACCAAAGTCAATGAGCAAGGTCAAATTTTAATTGTTTGCTTGTATGTTGATGATTTGATTTTTACAGGTAATCTTTCTATTGACATGTTTAAATCAGCAATGAAGAAGGAATTTGAAATGACTGATTTGGGGTTGATGAAATATTTTCTTGGAATTGAAGTAACACAAAATGATAAGGAAATTTTCATTTGTCAAAATAAATATGCAAAAGATGTTTTGAGAAGGTTTAGAATGATAAATTGTAGTCCAGTTTCTACACCTGTGGCAATAGCAACCAAACTAAGTAGAGAAGATAATGAGATTGATTTTGATTCAACTATATTTAGAAAATTGGTTGGCAATTTGATGTATTTCACAACAACTACACCAGATATAATGTATGGAGTAAGTTTGATTTCAAGATTTATGGATGCACCAAAGAATTCACATTGGCAAGAAGGAAAAAGATTATTGAGGTACATTGCAGGAACTATGAATCATGGTATATTGTATTCTACATCAAATAAACTTCAGTTGGTGGGATATACAGATAGTGATTTTGCAGGAAGTATTGATGATAGAAAAAGTACATTTGGATATGCATTTCATCTTGGAATAGGTGTTGTAGCATGGGCATCAAAGAAGCAGCCTATAGTGACAATTTCATCAACAGAAGCAGAGTATGTAGTAGGAACATCAGCAGCATGTCAAGCAGTGTGGATGAGAAGAGTCTTGAAGGATCTACTGCATGAACAAGAGGAGCCAACTATAATCTATTGTGACAACAAGTCCACCATTGCACTGTCAAGGAATCATGTTTTTCACAAGAGGACAAAACATATTGATACTAGATATCACTTTATTCGGGAGTTAGTGAACAATGGAGAAATCAATCTATAGCATTGCAGATCTGAAGAACAATTTGCGGACATATTTACAAAGGCTTTAGCACAAGAGCAATTTGAATTTTTGAGAAGAGTTTTGGGCATTGTAAATATTGATATAGTTTGTGGTAGAAATTAGGGGGGAGTGTTAAAATATTCTGGTAATTTCTACCAGCTGTAGTTAAGTTTTTATTTTATTTTTATTTTTACTTTTATGTCGGCTAGGGTTAGGTAAATTCTAGAAGTTAGGGTTAGGTAAATTCTAGACAATTATTTTATGTCGGCCAAGGTAAAATAATAAAAATAATATGTCGGCCTATATTCTAGAATTTTCTTAATGTTTCTAAAGTTCTCTATATAAAGAACTCATGTAAATATTTTTTACTCAAGCAATGTGAAAGAAGAATTTAGTTATTGTGCAGCAGCACGGATATTTTATTTTCCGCTTAATTTCTTTGCCTCTGCCCGCTATCAAAACTCAGTAATTCAAAATGAAAACGCTATATATAGCACTTGATACTAGGAAAGCCAATCGTTCACAAAATTAGAAGAAAAGGGTTCCATAACTTTGACCAAAGATTTATTGGACCAAAGCTAAGGATTCCAAATTCGTGCAGTGTACTTCAATCTTCCAAAAACTCGACAACTTATTATGCATTGATATTGAGATCCATATGTGTGGACAAAGGCTTAATAGCGTGAAACACAAATTAATTAATCATTTTTCGAACAAAGTGAACAGACCAAAACCATTGAATTCAATATCACTGCAACAAATAGATTTCAAAACATATTTATATACCTCCTGCCAAATCGTCCTTAAACAGTTTTTTATTTCTGTCTTCTGCAATGCAAAGGTGATTCCATAGACATAATTGAGTGGAAGCATTGGGAAGATTATGCAGACAAAGATTCAAAAAATTCACAGGTCACGTCAGTCTTTTAATTGTTGCGAACACCCTTCACCATTGCGACGAAGGTACTCTTTTGCTAGTTACATTCGAGGCCAACCTTGTCACATCCATGTAGCATGCAAGCATAACTGGCTTCAAAATATACACAAGATTTAAGATTATGAAATAGGTCTCACTCCTTAAACCGGTCAATAAAACAATTATAATAGCAAAAAATAAATTATGCCACTCACAGCAGAGAGCACTACAAATAAATTATCATACTGTACTGATGAGAAAATGAGCAATCAACATATGCAAAAATGCTTTATATTATTTCTTATAGGACTGACTAACAACAGTTTCAAGACGTCTCTTTTAAAGATTACAATTGCTTTTAATACAACAGAGAAGAGCAATCCAGAACAGTAGTCTTGCGTTTAAAACTTAAAAAGATATAAGAAGAAACAAAAATTGTTTCCTCTAAAAAGGATTTTAAATTCCTCGAAAAACTCTGCTAAAAATAGTAAATAAAGCTTCAGTGAAGCTTGCATGAAGTCTTGTAACCAGCCTCAATTATCTAACATACCTTTCTTTGATGTTGAGCAGATTCATAAGAAGATCCTTGAAGGTTCAAATTAAAATTATTTTTTTTGTAATTGTTTTTTGAACATATCTATAAATTACTGTTGATTGTTAGATGCGTTTCAACTCAACATCTTGTTTTTTTTAATCAAATTTCAAATGAAGTGACATTTTAAATTAAAATGTTTTGACCTATCCTGATGGATTAAATTCTTGTTATAAATTGTACGTTATTTAAAATTTAACACCATTTTGTAATTCTTTTGTAATATTCAATAAATTAGGTTTTAACTATGGAGTGTAATAGATATGATTATACTTTTCATATCTTCTTTGGAATGCAATTCCATGGCTCATTTTTTAGCAACCTCCAAGGTTTTATCATTGTCATGTTTGATCTTGCATTTAAAAATTTCATTCACTGTAGAAAAATATCACTATTTTATCCTAAATCTAAATACCCTCTTTAGGACCATTTGCAACTGTCATGATAAAAATATATTATTCTGAAAAACCTCATCATAATATAATTAAAGTAATTTGATTACCTGCTTTCAATCTACAATTCATTTCAAAGTGATCATACATGCTACAAAGATAACATTGAATGTTTGTTTTATCAAATCTACGTCTACCTCTTTCTTTTCAACCACCTCTTCTTTCTCTATTTTCTCTTGAATAATTTTGATTTTGAAGAAAAAATTTCTCACTTTTTCCAAATGAATCTCTTAATATTTTTTCAGGAGACATAAAAGAGATCCATCTGAATGATCAAACTTATTACATGATTTCACCTTTGATAATAAGAACTTCAATACCTGTTTGATAGTAATCTCTTTATTCAAAATTTCTCAAAAAGTGGCCATGCTATTGGCCACATCTTTCACTCTCACACAGTATTCACTCGATTTCAGTTTCTTGAATTTTCAAATCCTCAAATTCTCTCATAAGATTTGTGAATCGAAAGCTTTGCCTTCATCACTACTTTGGTAAGGTTTTTTAGGGTCTTCTAGGCATCCATAACTGTAATTGTGCTTGCAATTTTTAGAAATAGGTCCATATCTAGAACTATTTTAATATGGAATAAAGATTCTTTTTAATTACTCCATTATTGACTGCAAGAGAGTTCTAATCTATTGCTTCTGCATAACCTGTTTCTATAGTCTCTCATAAATCTTTCCTTGTAAAAGAGCTCATCATCTTGCTGTACCAATAATCATACTCACCTCTATAAAATTCTGAAATGGGCAGAGTTAATATTTGATATAATGAATTGTTCGATAGACTCAATCACAAAGTCTTTTTACCCAAAAAAATTACCTGCTCTAATATCAAATGGAAATTATGAAATAGATCCCATTTCTTAAACCAGCCAAAAAAAATTAAAAATACCACCTAAAGCAGAGAGCACAAAAAATCAATAATCAGACAATACTGATAAAAAAATGAGCGATCAGCAATCGCAATAATGCTGTGTATTATTTTCGAGACGACTAATTACACAACAGTTTCAAAGCGTCTCTTTCAAAGATTGTAATTGCTCTAATTTTCTAAATATAACAGACGAGCATCTTGAAATATCATCTGTCATGCAGCCCTAAAAGTACGGCGATACAAAACTGCAGTTTTGCGTTTAAAACTTAAAAGGCAATCAGAAAAACAAAAAAGTTTCCTCTAAAAAGGCTTTTATCATTTTAAAAAAATCTGCTAAAAATAGTAAATAAAGCTTCAGCGAACTGAAGATTGTATGGAGTCTCGAAACCATATGCTAAGGGTATGGTCTCATGGAGGGGGCCTCCTTAAAAATCTCAGCGTATGCTGCTTAGTTTTTTTAGGAATATTTTAAAGTTTTTGGTCCCATGGATTTAATCTTACCATTCTGCTTAAAATTTCAAGCTCCAAAATTTCAAGAATGAACTGTAGTGCTTTGATAAAAAAATAATAAATAAATCAAAATTCTCTCATTTTTATTTTCTAATAAGAATTTAAAATTTTAGATGAGAGACAAGTGGCATAAAAAACTCCTAAGCTGTAGGGGCAATTTCTAGCCCCACCCCAATTTCACCAGCTGAAAGATTCATTTCTAAAAGGTAGGGGCTCCTATTTTTCTGGAAAAGATTCCAATTAATCCCGTAGCACAATTTTTTTTCTTCCATGGGACCTCCTGCTCCATAAAAATAGAAGCCCAAGCCCCCCATGAGACCATACAGTAAGAGGTGGACAGATCATAATACAAACTAAACATTGTAAAATAAGCATTCGTTGTATTGTACCCTATCTAAAAAATATGGTAAAATATACATAGAACTAATGTCTAGACTTCTTACAGGAATAGCAACAAAGCAAGCTTCTTCGCTGAATTGTTCAGAATGCATCAAACTCGCTCATCATAAAAGTATGGAACAAAAACTGAAAAAATCGGCGTCTCCAAGGTTTTCCAGTTAGTCAAACATTAGATGTTTATAAACATCCAAAATCGTCATCTCCTGCTGAACTTCGGATGGAGAAACACCATCTGCTTTAATACCAGGCATTTGATGAGTAATTGGAGGCCGAGGGCTACTGTTGGGAATCGAGCGAAATTTTAATTGACCTTCAAACTTGGGTACTTTCAGTTGACTGTCATAACGAACCCTATCCGGTCTTTTAGAAGTAGACGATGATGAAGAATCATAAGTAGCTGATTTGGGTGATGGCCTCTTATTTCCAGTGAGGGACTGCACAACAGCAGCGAATTCGGATTCACTTGCTATAACCATTTTAGGGTTTCCAATATGAAACACTTTCACTAATTTATTGCAGGAATTCTCTGGTGATGAATTTAGCTTTTGCTTAGCCTTTTCTGCCATCTATTGCCTGCTAATCTATATGACACAATTTCAGATCTCTAAAGTGAGGAGGATTGTTAACAAGAGTGAGGGGTCTTTTTATTAAGGGCACATTCCATGAATCTGTTAAAGAAAGGTTTTCTCGTGGATTGGATTACTGAAAGATGTCGATAAGTCATTGGAAAGAAGGGGGGAAGTGTGGGGAAGGGGGAAAGAGACTGCTCACGAGTAAGACAAAATAATGTTTTTATTTTCAAGCCAGATTAGACTTATTGAATACGATGCATAAATAACAAAGGTTGCTTAGGGTTTGTTTTTAGTTGGCTCCCATAGTTTTCTAGCATTGTATGCGTATAATAGTTGTACTGATGTGAACGACGGGCTAGCTCGGCTAGCGTATGCATGCTTACATGTACAAAACAAATGGGAAGGACTTTTCGTCGCAAAAGCCAGGGAATGAAATGCAATAATTTAAGCCTCAACACAAGAGGAAAAAAAGATACAAGACGCCAAAAGTCATTTAAATTACAATGTTATTCCAGAAACAATTATATATTTATTAGGTTTCTAAACACAATCCATCCTATGATCCAAGGCTAGGATCAAACAGAGTTGTCGTATCTATGGGCCGCCTCTCTCCTTTTAACTTGTTCCGTACATGCATGAAAGAACGAGAGTTGTTTTGACTAAACCTCTGCTCTTTTCATAGAGCATATTTTAAATATTTGACTGTGTAATTTATTCAAAAAAAAATTAGTATTGTTCACGGACAACTCAATCATAATGTGCATTTAATCATATTTATTAATTAATTGAAAATAAATAATATGCATTTTGATTTTTTAATTTTATTAATAAATATAGTCATGTCCATTCTGATGTGATATTCATGTCTCTCAGCTAAGAGTAATATAAAGGAATAAAAATTACCAAACTTCCTCTTTTGTGGAAGAAAGAACAAATTCTCATGATATACCCACTCAATAAATGGTAAAAGGTTTTTGAAACCACAATTCAAGAATTTTGAGAATGGTCATATTTAATTGATGTTTTATTGAGTCATATTTAAAAGACAATATATCAATTTTAAAAGTACATTTTGTTGAAAATATTTTATAATAGTCATATATATTTATATAAAAAAATTTAATTGGTTTTTGATTGACTAATGATTATAAGACAATATTCCAATTTTATATAAGTATTTTTGTTCAAAATATTTTGTATATCTCTTAGTTATATGTTTGGAAAAGAAATTAATATATAGAAAATTATTGAACCATACAAAATTGTTAGTTTCTTATTCGTGATGATGTAGTAACCTTTTACTACGGAAAATAGGATATGCTTAATCCTACTCACTCATCAAATCTTTGTGAAATAAGTTTCCTTGAAAAAAGAAAGTTGTTACCTATGATTTGCCTCCACTTTAATTGCTTAACCCACTTAGTTTACCTAGACAACAATAGAAACCACTTTAGGTGAATAAGCCACAATGGCTGTCCAACTCACTAAAAGCTAAAAGGTTTTGACACTACAAGATGGGCATTTTGATTGCAATGACCTCATCAACCCTACCATGCACACATGCAATTCTAATAATATTTTATTTAAATTCAATATATACACATAGTAACTAGATAACTACTTCCATTAGGACTTTTATAATGCTCTTAATTCTGGACAAGATTTATCATTTAAAAAATTAATAAGCAATACAAATCTCATTCTCATTGACTAAACAAAAGTTTCAAATAATAATTTTCAAAAATGAAGTATATGTAATATATCATCACTATTTTGAAAGTAAAACTAATATATTTCTCCTCCCTTATGGTGAATTTAGTTCCTCTAATATGATCATTAATTGTCTATTCATGATGATGTAGTGACCTTGTAGTGACTTTTTAATATAGAAAATGATGTGTTATGATCCTAATATCATATATTGCTAAGTATATATTATATTTTTCTAAATATTATAAGAATAAGTATTTGTGGCATGCTTAACCTTAACATTAATTATAGTTAATACACTAATCCCTCTTAGATGAGTGAGTGTGTTCCTACATAGTTAAAAGTAAAAATAAGGGGAGGATGTTCCTAAAAAACCATCATATTGTCAAATAATTCATATATTATTATGTGATTTTAAGAGGTCACTACCTCAAAGTGGTTTGTTATATTTATGGAGTTTACATTTATTTTCAAGAAACATCATAACAAATTGTATCAAGGCTATGATTTGGACCAATAATTTTGTTTCTACCATAACTTATAGACCATTGTGAATTTCAACACGATTTTTTATTTGCTTATAGGTGTACATTATGTAAAGTATCAGGAAAAAATTAAAAATTTATAGTAAGATTTCCTAAATTTATTTAAATTTTATATTTTTCTATTAATTTTGTCCATAGGCTACACATTTTAAAATTTAGAAAAAAAGCATTTTTGCAATATATAATTACAAGTGCTTATCCTTATCATACATAAGAATATAATATATACTAAGGAATACATGATATTAGGTTCATAACAATACACATTTAATCTTAGTTACTCATCAAATTCTTGTAAAATAATTCCCCCTAGAAAAGGAAAGTTGCTAATGATGAAAATGAATCTTGTGTTTAGCACTCGCCTCCACTCTAATTCCTTATCCCACTTGGTTGGATTTGACAAGTTGAGAAACTATTTTAGGTAAAAAAGTAATAAGGGGTGGTGAAGCTAAATTGTATGAAGCTTCTTACATTAAATTCAATTACAAGGAGAAAATTAGTTTGTAGTATATTGGTCATGCATCTATAAGGGAGGCATATATTTTACTCTTATAAAGTCCATGTAAAATAGCATGCTACGGAAATGGAATAAAGATCTTAGAATACCAATGTATACTTTACTAGAAAATGTTAGTGAAAATGTTTCACACCCAAATAATAACAAGTCTACTTGTAGTGTAGAAAATTATACTCCCTTCTTGGAGATGATACAATTTGAAACTTACATTAGACCTATTTGAGAAACCTTCCATTTATAACCCTTTAAATCATCATTAATAGGCCCCTAAGAACCTTTATTTCAGATTTCAAGGCTTATTTTGACTAAAATCTTGACAAAATCAATAAATACATTCAAATTTATAACAACCTGACATTTACTCACTCTGAAAAGCTAGGGTGGGACTCACATGCTACCTTTGGCATATGAACCCCCATAGGTGGGACCTATAGCCAACTCCTATAATGAAGAAACTACAAGGTTAGTGGCCAACACAACGAATAAAATATTTTGAGGTCTTTACTCCTACACTTCAGGCTATGTAGGATCTAGGAGGGTGTTCCATATTGTGTTTACATGAGGTGTATCTAGTTGATAACACATTTATACACAAAATTATTCCTACATATTGCAAATAGTGTACTTCATTGAAGGTTTGGTAGACCTTTAAGCAGATAATTACCTATTTTCTAGGAAATAGGGGTAGCTCAAACCCATACCACACATGAATAGATTTCAAATGAATGTTGTTCTTATTTTATGTCATACCACACATGAATAGATTTCAAATGAATGTTGTTCTTATTTTATGTCTTTAGCCCAATGTGCTAATTACTAATTTACATGCAATATTCTCTAACAAATAGACTAGTGTTTCATCAATTGGAGCAATAGAGTCAAACATATAAGAACCAATAATATATAAAAACTACTTAATTCAAAGATTGGTGGAGTATTTTCATAGTGCATTGCATTTATAAAAAAATGCAATGCCTAAAAACACTCACTGCTTACAAATCCTATGCAATTCCTTATAAAAGCTATAAACCTCTTTAAGAATTTTAATCAACTCTTTGAGTTAAAGCTAAAACAAAAACAAACATTCAATGGAACAATTGAAGAAAAATGACAACACAATTAATATTTTCATTCATAACTTGTGAGAAAGATGCATAGGAGAGTGTTTACTTCTAGACTAATATTTGATTCGATATCAGTAGAATATATAAAACTATTTTAAGACTATTATGTATAGAACTCATACCCAAGACAATCTAATGTTCTATTCATCCATATTCTTCATAAAGTGCCTTTTCTTAACTTAAGTTTCACCTAAAACCTTGTTGAGACTTAAAAAATCTAACCCCCTGTAATGAGCCCTCAAATTCCTTTTATAGAATAAGGAAGTAACAAGCATAAGAATGAGTTACATTTACATTTAATTTTATTTGAATGTCATTTGCACTAGAATTTGAGATGTCCTTAGTTAGTTACATGTACTCATTACAGAAAATGGAAGAGTAAAAGACCAAATTCCACATCCCTTGCATGAAGACATGCCAACTCCTCAAAATGAAAATTTTGTTGCAACAACGTTGAATCCATGTCCTTGTTAACCAAAGAAGATTCTCCACTCGCATACCTAGAAAAAAAATGCATACTACCCAGAAGAAACCTACATGTCACCAACATTAAGAAGTATGGGACTTCTCCAACACACCAGCCTAAAAAATTTCTACATCAAAACTAGAAAAAAGAAATCAAATAAATGTTCAATAAGACAACTCTAAAAAAAGGGCCATGGTGTTATCAAAAATAAAAATGGGGCAGAGTCATCAGCCTTAGAGGATACTCACCCACATCTTGTTCATGGTGGAATTGGAAGAACCATCACCACCTCCATGTTAGAGTCTTCAGAAGGTACTAGGGAGAGTCGATAATGATCACACTCTAGATTAGTGTCACCCTCACTATCTGAAGGGCTATCAGAAACCTCACTGAGAGAATTACATCCTCCTAGATAAGCCTTACGATACTTACACCTTTTCTTTTCCTTCTTTTCATATTACACTAGCTTTTTCCCTTTGAACTTGACCAACTCTTTTGAAATAGTTATCCTCCTTAAGTGGTAATTACTCCTAACACCATACTTGCAGATTTTGCATTTCCCTTCACTCTTTGGGAACATGTCAGGGCTCCCTATTTCTCAATTTCAACATCTCAAGAGTGTGTCCTCAAACAAAGAAAAAATCCCAGTCCTAGACATTTGAGACCGACCTAGACAAACCTCTCAGACTTTACTATGCTATACAGTGATAAGAACTAGTAAACCTTCACCAACTTTTCACTTGGACTCAAACTTAATAGTTAGTTTATAAATGAAAATTCTTAATGAAAAATATGTCCATCATTCCTCATTATATCGAACCATTCAAGTTTTCCAACCGTTAATACTCAAAGAAAGCTTGTGTGCATGGGTCGATAGCAGTCTGCTTTGAGATTTTAAAATCCAAATTGATCATGTTTTAAAACAAAAATCAATAGATATATATCAAATTACTTTAACTTTGATTGTGATAAACCTTAAATACTTGCTAATGGCCACCTTTTCTAATAAAAACTCAAGTCAGTACCCATCATTTTATTACAAATCTTTCAACCGCACTTGTAGTGAATTTTCTTTCTTTGAAGGGAGCAATGGGAACGGTCGATTTGAATCTCTATATTGATAGGACTTATACCTTTCCTTGCTTTAATTATCACCTTCACATGTACCCGGCAACATTTAAGAACGGCAGATGGAATCCTCTTGGATATTAACTCCATAGGTAATCATAGAAACAATGCCATTTTATATGACGATGTTTCATCCAGCTTTGACAGCATTCTAACTTCACTTTAGAGTCATCAAGGTACCTCACGTGGCGCGCGCAAAATATCTGAGAAGCAATTAGGACTTTTCATGGGATGGTGGGGAGTGGGTTGGATGACCCGTGGTGATCGTGGTCTACTAACTGAAGGAATTACCTTCTTTAGAGCCTGGTGGGTCCCATAAAAATGGCGTGACATTCGGGCCATTAGCCTATGTAACTATCTTTCTTTACTGCTTTAGATGGATGGGCACATGGGGAACAATCACGATGAAAACACGTGTTGCATTGTTCATTGTTTATGTTTATTAAAACCATGTCCCTTGCCCTTTCAGAGATACTAGTCCCACTACTAAGCATGATATGGGGCCATCGCGCACCAGCCTTTGTGTTTAAAATAATATGAAAGAAACCAATACATGTGTGCGGGGAGTGGTTAAGATTTGTCCACGTCTCAAATCTGCAACCATTGATCTTCTTTGAATAGCACCAACCATCTTCACTGAAAAGAATGGTCCTACTAATGTACTAGACACTTGGCTAAAGCACGTCAGCCTGTGTGAATAAAATAATAAGTAAATCAGCATGGGCACACGGGAAATGGATGGGATCAACTTTTGATGATTGAATAGCCAATATGAAATCCTAATTCAGTACATGCCGCAAATTTTATCTTAAAAGAGGTCCATCTCTAGGCCAATGGGAATTTGACCCTTAGGAATGGGAATTTAAGACTTAAGTCATTAAAAGGAGAATCAAGCCTGACCATAGCAAAATTTTAAACAATGAAAAATGATTGAGGTGGTCGACAATCCTAAACTCTATGGGCCAGTGAAAACAAGAAATTTAATTGCATAAGTGATATCTTAGACAATCAGAGACTAGGAATATCAGGTCCATAAAATAACATAACGATTGATGAAAGGGGTTTTGGACTCAAAGGCTAATCTAAAGGGTTTTTAAATCATAGGATTATAACATAGTGATGAAGACATGACCCTAAGTAAAAATGAGGGTCCAAGCAAAATTTAGCACAATTATAAAATGGAACCAAGAATTTTTAAGGGGTTCCATTAGGACCCATATGCCACAAGTGGTGTATGATTCCCATGTGGCCCCTTTTTAGGGTTTAAGCGAGAAATCAAGGTTTTTAATTCAAATTTTTGGTGGATGTCAACATTTGAGATCTAATAAATGTTAAAATAGATGAAATCCATATATAAACAAGGTTTCCAATCATTATTTCACCTAAGCAAGTTTATGCATTCATAATACCAATTTGAGTAGTCAAGTATTCTTTCACAACAACATTCAAGAGCAAGTAGCAAGAAAAGTTGAATCCTTATAGTAGCTTAATATTTTTTTTTATGTCTTCAAGCTCATTTTCATTCAGGATCTAGCATTTTCAAGGATTGAAGATGGTTGCCTATGGTGAATTGTGATGGATTCTAGGTTGGTGAGATGCAACTAGCCATTGAGCCAAGCCTAATGACTTGTTTCTTAAGTGATCCCATCCTCCATTATCATTCTATTTTCAACCTAAAGGAAGGTACATACATTATTGTGACTTATTAGGGTGATTAGAGATCTCCCAAAGTGAGTCATCATCTTTATGCTTCATTCATGCATCTTATTCTAGCGCATTAGAATAGGGTTTCATTACATCCTTTATCTCATGATTTTAGATGTACTTAAAATTTGGACTTGCATAAATATTTACTTTCAAGATCCATTGTTCCAATCAATCTTTATTTACCAAACTAGGGGTTTGACTGTGTTGGTGTGAATAAATGTCTTGTACCTAGCTAATTCACTCACTAGGTAATTAGGGGACATATTTACATGGTTAAGTTTACTTAGGATAAACTATTTTTTCTAGAACTCTTAGTTGGCATTTCTAGAACTTATCTTATCTAGCTATGATGCATCATTTCCTAGGTGATTAGGTTGTTGGTTGTCTCATGTCATAGGATTATGACATTTTTCAACATCATGTTTATTACTACATCTCAACCTTGCCTATATAAGCAAGGCATCTCTTGTACATTTATATATCAATCAATTCAACCATTAATCAATCTTGCATTGTGAAGCAAGATTTACTTCCATTCTCTCTCTTGTGGAAGTGGTTTGGTCGCAACTGTTCTTAGGGGTGTTGGGGAGTCACCATTTACTCCTGCATGGTATTAGAGCTCTTCAGGTGTTGCAGATTCCTTCCTAGATCTGAGGGTATTGTGTTGGCTTGAAGTTTTTTGCTAGGTGCAGATTGGGGTTTCAATAACCTCATGGTTGAGATCAAAAGGTTTCGCAAACGAATTTTGATTATTTTCAAGCAATTTTTTTTTCTGCTGGAACAAACTCCTCAACAGTACGATTTCTCTATTTTCACAAAAAAATATTTTTGAAAACATTTTCTAT
>VDFB02106232.1:0-22858 GCA_007258455.2 Sequoia sempervirens | reverse complement strand
AACCCCAACCTTGGTACTTGCAAAACAAAGAGAATAAACACCTCAAGTTAGATGTTGCAAGCCAAAACAAGGATTCCCCATGAAATACATTTACAACCTCACACTAGGAAAGGAAATAACAAAGAACACAATGAAAATGATAAAACAAAGATCAAATCCTAATTAGATGTGCAAACTCATAATCCATGAAATTGTTACCCACGTAAAACAGCCCACCCGCGATGCAAGCTTGATGTTGAATATGACGAACCACTTTGCTGGTAGAAGAATGAGAACCTCCAAATCAAAACCTAGTTACACCAATGATGTCGATGAAATTCAGATATTTCATATGGCACTGGTTTAGACGGTAATGATGAAATGAGGATGGTCATTTAGAATCTGATGGATGAATGGTCCAATTTGAGCAATGACCAATATCTATTGTCGTTTTAATTTGGATGATGCAAATTTGGGGTTTGTGCCAATAAATGGATAATTTTGAATTTAAATTTGTTGAAGAATAAATGATCATATAATATAAGATGAATTATTACCTTGTTGATATAAAAGACTTAACTTTGAATTCAAATTGAGAGACATGTTTTAGAGAAAATAGATTGAATAAATTTATTTAATTAATATCTAGAGAATAGATATGAGATGAGATCAACTGAAGACTGAATGAGAGGATTATGCATCATTTGACTGGGTTCTTAATTATTTTAACCAGAGGAATATATAGACTAATAGATTTGATTAATAAAAGAGATAAAGTTAGATTAAATCAAGTTTTGAATTTATTTCGACTTAATGGATAGAATTTAGAGAGATTGAACCAAAATTGATTGGTTTAATTAAATAGTATAATTAATTTATGATTGATTTAATTAACAAGAGAGATATCAAATTAGACAAAATGATTTATTTAATTAAGGGATGAAAGTTGATGAATTTAACGCATAGAGGAGTTTGATTAATGGTTAGACCGGAGGATGACTTAAGGAAGAAATGATGCTTAGTAAGTCGTAAGATCAGGGGTTTTACAATGTCAACTTTCAAGATATTTTACGTGGTCTATAGAAACAAAAGGGAAAATCCTCCCACTACCTTGGGCTATGTTTCATGTTGAGGCTGCAACAAAACGAAAGTTCTATATTAATTTCAAAAGTTGATCATCTATAGATGGTGAAAATGGATTGAATAATTATCCTACCCCTAGTGTGAATGGAGTTCCATTAAATCATCCAATGGATCCTAATTCTTTTCCTTCAATGGTATAGAATGGGACATTTCCTCAAAATAGTTTCTTTCAACTAGGAAATAGTCAAGCTCTAGTCCCACACCCTAGTTTAGCTATCACAGAAATACATCCTAACATAAATTATTTCTTCTCACAGACTTGAGAGTCAAAAGGTAAAAACCTCAAAAGATAAAGAAGAAATTAAGGAAATCACTACTCAACTTAAAAGATTAACAACAAAGGTTACACAGCTAAGAAATAAAAAAATTTACTCTCAGAGTAATAATCAAAATTTGCAAAGTCAAACATATAATGCTCCTAGACCACCTAGACCTTGGAATACATGACCAAAGAATAGGGGAGTATCCATTCCTTTAGATAATGCTAATCCCTCTGATGACATGTCTACATCAAAGGTGAATGTAGCCAACCTTGCAATGAACAATTGGTGTCGAATCCATAATACAAATGCTCATATGAAAGTGGATTGTCCACAATTTAAAACTACATTAGATATTTTTTTGGCCGCTACACATTACAATGAATAGTGTGACTCATTCTCCATTGGGGAATGAATTAGTTCTAGTAGGATATGACTCTACTTTAGTTCAAGAGAGTTACAAATGTTTTTAGTCACATTCTATTGTCAAGAGTCATACTTATGAACAAGAAGGAGACAGTTTTTCCATGACTTTATAAACCTACATGTTTCCTTATCAAGATGAAAATGAACCTCAAAATGAAGTTGATGAAATTCATGCTTTTGAACAATATCTGAAAGGACATAGCTACAACTTGAGAAATAACACAAATGGTTGAAGTAGATTCAAATGGCCTTTGACCATGCCAATCATGCCTAATAAATTTAACAATCCACTAGATGATGAATCAAGTAACACTCTAGGGTTACCCAAAGTGGCCTCTCAATATAACTCATCGAATGTTCCACAGAGTGAAAAAGTAGAACCTGGTGATCAAAATAATTTGACTAATTATTTGGCAGAAGAAATCAAAAGGGTAAAAATCAACCTCTCTTTATCAGAATTTCTTAAAATTCCTATGATTAGGAAAGCTTTCTTGAATACCTTAGAAGATTTTGCCAAAGAAAGAAAGCTTAGTAAAGAATCTTAGATGAAGGGTAATTGCATTAAGGAAAAAGAAAAAAGTATAGTTCCTATGGTGGATGTGCAAGTAGCCTTTTATAAAGGGAAAATAGAATCCCCCCAATTTAGATCACATTGAGAATATTTGGTAAAAATATCCATAATTGCTTAGTAGATTTTGGAGCATCTACCATTGTGATTCCTTTTTCCATATGTCAGATGCTAGGTTTAGCTTCAGAAAATTCCCTAAACAAAGTCACTTAGCTTGAAAAAACTGAAGTAAATGTAGTTAGAGAATTAACCAATATTCATATGCAGTTAGCATTAGATCCCCAGATTTAGTACTATATCAATATTTAGGTTGTTGAGATACCTGATACTTATGGGATGCTATTGAGTAGGGACTAGTCAAAGAATTTGAATGGATATATGGCCACATAGTTCTCACATATGTGGTTACCATGGAAAGGAGTTCCTAATAAGATTAGGATTGAGAGAGAACCATGCATGAAATACATGATCACCAATTATAATTAGAAAAAATGAAGTTCTATACATAGATGGATAACCAAGAGTTTATAAAATTGAAAGTTTTGAAGTTAAAATAGAAGTTTTTATGTGAAATGTTGAAAAGAATAACCAAATAATTGGTGGAACAGACATGTTAGTCAAATTGAATTATGATTCTTCTGAAGAAGAGGATAGTCATTTAGATAAATTCTAGAAGAATATAACTAAAGAAGCTTGAAGAAGTGAGAAAATTAAAGATTCACTAAAAAGTTTCTTGTTGCAAGGTTGGTGCAAGTTACACAATTCTATACATTCAGAGGACAGTTGCGTGATGTGCTTAGAAATAATTCAAAAAATTATAAGTTAGCATTATTTAGAAAATACTAATTTTAATAAGTATGAGCCATAAATACTTGAAGATAAAATGCAAGAAAAGAAGATCGAAAATGTTAATTTTTCAACTCTTAAGAATGCTAAACTCAGAGTTGCTGAGGATCAAACTTGGACCCTTAAGTTCAATGGGTTGAAATCAAAACAAGGAATTGAAGTTGGAGTTGAGCTCATCAGGCCACAAGGTAATTATTTCCTTGTTTCTTATTGATTACAATTCTAGTGTACTAACAATGTGGCAGAATACGAAGCTCTTATGCATGGTTTGATGCTCACGATCAAGAAAAAAGTTAAGATTCTTAAGGTGTTTGGTGACTCGAAGCTAGTGGTCAAGAAAGTCTAAAAACAATATTTTTTTCATTACAAATACTTGTCTAGTTATCAACATAGAGTGTGGGACCTGATAGAAGATTTTGATTCCTTTAACATTACTCACATCTCACGAAGATTCAATTAGAGAGAAAATGCTCTGGCTATTTCTACTAGTACTCTAGAACCTTTAGATGGTTCCAATCATAGGAAGTTTACTATTAAGATGGTGCAATTTCCCTTGATTCCTAATAATGTTACAAATTTGCAGGTGTTCGAAGATGATTGTCATATATTGGAATTTATCACTAATATCAGTATCTTTGAGACATAGATAATTGAAGAAATGGATTTCTTGGATGGTGAAATTCAAGATGAAGAATTAGTTCAAGCTAAGGATAGTAATGTTATGAAAGGAATAATTGGAAAGACTATTTTATGTAGATCAAATAGTTCAACAGAAATAGCTTCCCAAAAATGACTGAGGGTAGTCTAAATTATATAATTTGAATACTAAAGAAGATCCAAAGAACGTGTTTATAGGGAACGTATGTACTGAGGAATAATAAAGAATTTTTTCTTAAGAACTCAGAGATTATTGGAAAGTTATAGCATGGACATATGAAGATTTGAAGACTTATGATACTTCCATCATTACTCATACAATTCCATTAAAGCCTGATGTAAAGCATTTCTGACAGAAACAATGACCCATAAATGCACTTTGAAACCTTTGATCCAAAAGGAAGTACCAAAGCTACTCTTAGCGTAGATAATTTTTCCTATTAGATATTCTACCTAGGTGGAAAATCTAGTGCCTGTTAGGAAGAAGAATGGAGATATACAGATGTGTGTGGATCTCTAAAATCTTAATAAGGTGTCTAAAAAAGATAATTATCCCTTTCCTTTAATTGGAAAAAGTGTTACAAATTGTTAACAGTTCATAGGTGATGTCATTCTTAGATGGATTCTCTGGGTACAACTAGGACATGGTCATAAAAGAAGATTGGATGAAGAAAACATTCATACAAAGTGGGAAAATTTTGTTTACAAAACAATGTCGTTCGGATTGATAAATGTTGGAGCCACATTCCAAAGAGCTATGGATTATTACTTCCAATATTTGGTAGGGAAATTTATTATTATATACATGGATGACCTCATGGTATTTTCCAAGAATGGAGGAGATCATGTTTGTGATCTCAAAGCAATATTGCAAAAGTGTGAAACCTACGAAGTTTCATTAAATCCTAAGAAATGCATTTTTGGGGTAACTAAAGGAAAGCTATTGGGACACATTATTTTTGAAAGAGGTATTTCAATAGAACCAGATAGAGTAAGTGTCTTACTCAAGTTACAGCCCTTGGGAAGTAAGAAAGAATTAAAATCATAGTTTGGTAAGATAAATTTTGTCCAGAAATTCATCACTGGATTTGTTGAAATAGTGAAACCACTCAATGATATGCTAAAGAAATATGCGAAGATCGAGTGGAAAAGTGAAGCTAAGCTCTCCTTCGAAGATATGAAAGCTAGAATTATGTAAGCACTAGTATTGGTAAGTCCAAATTACACTAAAACTTTTTATATTTACTCTTTTGCTTCTGATCACACATGTGCAGTAGTATTGTCACAAAGGGGCGAAATAAAGAAGAAAAACCAATTTATTTCACGAGTGCTTTATTTAAAGAAGAAAAGCTCAGATACATGGATATTGAAAAAAATCCTTTGCTTTGGTTAAAGCAGTACAAATTTTTTGAAATTACATTCTCAGAAGTATAGTCAAGGCTATCATCCTCGATACTACAGTAAAAATGCTACTAACATAGAGTGAGCTCAGAGAAAAGAGAGCTAAATGGGTTATGATTTTGCAAGATTTCAATTTAGAGATTATACCCATGAAGTTGGTTCATAGGAAATCCTTGGTTAAATCCATTGTTGAGATTGATCCACAAATCTCTAGCTAGCAATATACTCTGGACGTAAAAGACAAGATGATTGGTATTCAAATATATGGTACTATCTAGTTAGTAATGTTGGAAATATGGAGACTTGCAATATGAGCATGAAGTATATGTGTATTGATTTGGCTATTCCTATGTTGTCAATGATGTCAACATGGTGACAACTATATGGGAAGCTTTCTTGGTTTATCGAAAGTTGTTCTTTACTGGAAGTATTCTTTTTTTGATAAACTAGAGTGTTGGTTTTTGAATCTAAAAATCACCACAAAAAATGCTATGAATCTAATCTCTTAACCGTGTTTTCATGAATCATCCAGACAACTATATCCTGGATCTTGAGAAGTTTTGTGTTGTGAGTAGAAAGTTATCATTGACAGAGTTTAGCTCTGTACTCAACAAGTGTTTCTCTGCTCCACATATCTGTGCGGGAGACTCCACATTTTCTTAAGGAGAACATTATAATGTTGTGGTTCTAATGGTAGTCTCTATGGTGGTAGTGTGATGAGAAATTGATGTAATATCAGATTTGGAAGGTGTTTGCTTTGAGGATTGTATATTGGTTTGGAGTTTTTGTGATTATGTCCTAGTCTTGGTTGACCTAATGTATGATACACATCAAGAAGACTAGATATACCTTGTGGATATTTTCTATAGATCTATTTTGACTTGATATGATGCACTACATGGATAAAAATGTTTTAAATCACATATGGTGCTGAAAAGAGTGTTTTTGATTGTTTTCTTTCATCTAATTAGGCCAATCTAATTGATGAATATGATATACTTTTATATATATATGAGACTCTTTGAAGAAAAAGGTTGTGGTATGTGGTGTAGTAGTGAGGTGTAGTGAAGTGCAAAGATGATCAAGGGATATGTGAAGATGTAATCCTAAATGCTTTATCATTTGAGGATCAGATCAAAATTGTTGAGCGATCGTTGTGAGAAGTAGTACTTCTTATTCAGAGCTTCATTGGAACAAAAACTTGAAAAAAAAGGGTGTATTCTATCAGTTCATACTCTTGGCAGTGAGGCATAACATTTGTATCTTCACAGTTAGCCATATTTTCTATTTAGGTTGTGAGCCTTTTAAGGATAGTGAGTCCTAGAAGTGAGCCCTATAATATTTTGTATCCATATATATTATATTATGAGTTAACCCTCACTGTAGTTTTTCTCTTTTTGGGTTTTTCATGTAAAAATCCTGGTGTTCATGTGTGTTGATGCATTGTATTGTTTCTATGCTCTCTCTTGCTGATTCAGTTATATTTTTGATAATGTTTAGATGGATTTTATTCAACTGGTTTTATGGAATACTTAATCATCCCCCTCTTAGTATTCCAGATATTCAACAATTGGCATCAGAGCTTGGTTCTTCTGAAGGAGCCTAACAACTTAAGGAAGGTCCTAGAATTTGAATATAGGAAATTTTTTCCTCTAGAAGTGATCTTTGCTAGATATTCAAAAGACATTGAAGATCTGAATAATAAGTTAAAGGAAGAAAATGATTGCATCAAGGATCTATGGGGTAGATATGAAGAAGGATGTGATAAATTGAGAAAATGACATGATGATATCACCGGTCTACTACAACAATTGGACAAAATGAAAAGAAGTGAATTCTGTCAGCAAGTTGAAATTCAAGAGAAGATGGATGAATGTGTCAAGCTCAAGCAAGAAATTGAAATTTTGAGATCAGATCTGGAAAAGGCAAAAATATTTGAGGATAAATTTAAGGTAAGCTTTGCAATGCTTGATGAATTGATTATTTCTTAGAGATTGACAATGGAAAAAAGTGGTTTAGGATTTAAAGAAGGCCAGAGTTAAAAAAATGAAGCAATCTCTTGACAAGAAGACTCAGTGCAATGATGGACATATCAAGAACTTGAGAAGGAATAATGGAAAAAATACCATCAGACAATCTAATGCTCAAAGGAACTTTTCTTTCAATGGTGCTTGTCATTCTTGCAACAAATTTGGTCATAAGGTGAAGGACTATGAAAATAGAATGAATGATACTCTATCATTTTCTGAAAAATGTTTTAAGTGCAATAAGGTTGGACATAAGGCTAATCAATCTGAATATAAATTGAATAAAAGAAACTATGGAAGGAAGAATGTTGTTTGTTGTGATTGTAGCAATACAAAATGTTTTGCTAATAACTACATAAGGAGAAGGAATAACCATCTAGAAAAGAAACATGAACCAATCATTGATCTGGAAGAAGTAAGAAAAGAGATGAAAATAATCTAGAGAAAGGAAGGAGAATTCAACTAAGTTGAATCAAAATCATCAGCCTTATCTGTGTTGACTTTTGCTACAGATACACCCATCAATTTTTGAATTCTAGCAATGATTAAGGGGGAGAAATTTTTAGAAAATATAATAAACCCCCTCATCAATACTTATGTCACATATGTTGGATGTTGCTGATATATGGTCATTGATGTCAACACTATTGGCATTAATGTCTTTAAGGGTGTATATGTCGAGGATATTGAGAAAATTGTAATAAAATAAGTTGTAGGTTGTCAGTGATGCAATGAAGTTTAGTATGTTGGCTAGCTCTATATATTTATGATCAAAGGTTATGAATTAAAAGGTTTGATGTTGAGTATATCTAGTTTATCCACGTTAAGTTTTAGAGATTCACATGAAGATTTGGTCGAGTTATGAGTATCTGTGTTCTGATAGTTGTTCTATTGCTTTAGTTGGTGTTCCTAAAAGAAGATGATGTCATTCTCGTAAGTTGAGTTGTTGAGGATGCTTCTGTGGTGATTCATGATGCTTGTGGATGTTTCTAGATCATTCTCTATCTGTTTTGTTGATCCACATTGATCGTTGTGCTCGCGATTGGTGATTTTCTTTTGTGAGTTCATATTTTTCATGTTCATGGCCAACATGGTGATTGTAGCATGTTGTGGATCTTCAAGGCATAATTGTCTAAGGTGTTTCATGTTTGAGGATGTTTTTTTGGGTCCTTACTATGTTGTGGCCGACATTGTTTGGTTCGCATTGAAAATTATTTATGTTTTGGGCCGACAGTTTGTGCACATTTTATATCTTGTTGAAGCTGACATGTAGATGATGTTATCCTTAGTCACGGATATATATGATCGGTTGTTTATACCATTCGAAGGCATGTGTGGGAGTGGTGTACGAAGTATGCGACTGTTGTGTGCAAATAATGTTCTAATCTTTCGAAGGTAAAAGTAAAGTGTGAAGAAGAGTAAGCAAATGTTTATGTGCTTAACCGAAACTATAATCATGAATTAGCATATGCTATTTTCTCAGTTCAAAATCTTTCAGATGTAATCCGAATGTTTCTGTAAGATAGTGTGTCTTCCTTTGGGAAGTAAGCCTTTTTTTATTTGAGTAGTGAGCTCTAGGCAGTGCACCTGAATGCATTTGCATTCCCCATTTATAATTATTTTATACTTTTAATAAGGTATAATCTTGTGGACTAACCTAAACCATAGTTTTTCCCCTAATAGGGTTTCCACGTAAAAAATATTGGTGTTATGCATGTTTCTGATGTGGCGATGGTTTATGTTTTCATGTTTATTTATCAAATATGAGAATAAGTTTAATATTTATAATTTCTATGACAACTGATTCACCCCTCATCTCAGTTGTCTACCCTTGTGTTGCCAACAATTGGTATCAGAGTAGGTTCCTTGGAAGAATTTTAACAACTTGAGGTGATACAGGATGGTGACATATAAGAAGAATAGTCCAAGATTTGATGGAACTAATTATTCTATGTGGAAGACTCGAATGGAGTGTCATCTGAGATGCATTGGTGAACCTTACTGAACAATTGCAAAGAATAGGTATATCATCCCACATAATAGTCCTTCTACTGTAGGTGAGATTAAGGATGCTGAGTACAATATCAGGGCTAAGGAAGCATTGTTGAGTGCTTTGATTGATTCTAAGATGAAAAATGTAATGGATCCTCAAGATCCATTATGAGATCTAGAAAAGTTGAAAACCTTCTATGAAGGTGATGCACATGTGAAGATTGCTAAGTCGCAAAGCCTAAAAGGGAAATATGAAATGTTGAGAATGGGTGTTGATGAGAACATTACTTCTTTCATGCAAAGAGTGAATGAACTTGTGTGTAGTATCAAATGTGCTAGTGGAACATTGGATGAACCAAAAATTGTTGCTAAAGTGCTTAGATCATTTCCTATTGCATACAAAGCCAAAGCTACTTCTATTGAGGAGATCTAGACTGTGAAAAATGTAACCAGAGACATGTTGATTGGTGTTTATCAAAGTGGAGTTAAGTGAGTTTGGTGATTCTCTTCCTAAGACAAAGTCTACATTCAAAGCTACTATCTCTGGTAAAGATAAGCAAAGATATGATCCAGGAGAAAGTTCTTCTAGAAAAATGTTCAAGTATGAGGAGGAAATGAGAGAGATTGAAGAAGAAGAGAGAAAACTAGATGAGCTTGAAGCACTTATTGTCAAAAGGGAAGCCAGAGGAGAACGTAAGTATAAAGGTAAATTTCCTATTAAATGTTTTATGTGCAATAAGATAGGTCATTTTTCCTCATGGTGTCTGAAAAGAGTTCCTAAGCCAAGACCTAACAAGCCTAGATTTCAAAGAAAGTGTTATTATATTACTGATGAAGGTGTGACAGATGATGAATTTGATAAAGGGAATGCAAGAGGATGAATGGGCATTTATTGCTATCAAGGAAAAATGATCTAGGCACCTATTGAATCAAGCATTCTGTGGCCAAATGTGGAGAAATCCCTAGCTTCCAGAGTCAAAGAAAAAGATGAATGGGTGATTGACAGTGGATGCTCCAATCACATGATAGGTGATAAAAGTAAATTTGTGAGCTTGGAAAAGTATGATGGTGGTGTTGTAAGATTTGGTGATGACAAAGCTGGTGTAATCCGTGGTAGAGGATCCATTTCTCTTAATGGTAAGCACAATAATGATGTTCTATATGTGGAAGGTTTGAAGCATAATCTTCTAAGTGTTGAAAAAATGGTTGACAAGGGATACAATCTTCAATTCAAGAATGGAAAGTGTAGAATATTGGGAAGTTCTAGAAATGTGGATTAAGCATCTAGTACAAAAAAAAGGTAATATCTTTCACTTGAGTGTTGCTAGTACAAGTTGTCTGATTGCTCAAGTTGATGAAAGTTGGTTGTGGCATAGGAGATTGTGTCATGCAAACTTTGACAATATTATCAAGTTCTACTCAGGCAGTGAGAGATCTTCCTAAGTTAATAAACCTACTCAATACCATATGCAAGGAATAAATGGGCTATGAAGTAAACTAATAGAATTTCTTTCATTTCAGAGCAAACAACATTGTTCAAATGAGGTGTTGTAGCTTGTGCATACTGACTTGTGTGGTCCTTCTAGAGTAAGAAGTTTACGAGGATATAGGTATTTCATGTTACCTATTGATGATTATTCTAGAAATGATGTGGCTACTTTCTTAAAGGGCACAAGGAAGCTCCAGAGAAATTCTAAGACTTTAAGGCCAGGTTGAGAGGAGACAAGTACGTAAGACTCAAACAGTTCAAGATCAAAGATAGAGGTGGTGAATTCACTTCCCAAAGAGCTTTTAATTTTTGGTGGTATTGAGCATGTGGGATAAAAAAGAGACAATTATCTTCCTATGCACTTCAACAAAATGGAGTTGTGGAAAAGGAAGAACAAAACAATTCAAGAAGCCGCTTAGGACTATGATGTCAAGGAAATATTCTCATAATCCACGCCAGAGAGAAGTTGTGATACCACTGCTTACACTCTCAAACTGTATATACAAAGGTGATACCAGAAGACTCCTTATGAGCCATGGTATGGTCAAGGCCTACCTGCTAGATACTCTTTAAGATCTCTTTTGGGAGTAAATTGTATATCAAAAGAGATGAAGATACATGAAAGTTTGATGCTAGAAGTGATGAAGGAATCTTTATTGGTTATTCTACTAAAAGTAAATCCTATCGGTGCTAAAATAAGATATTGAGGAAAGTAATTGAAAGTGCTAATGTAAAGGTTGATGAAGACACAAATATACCCATCCAACCTATGGATATGATTCAAATACAATTCAAATAAAGGAAAGAAATTTAGACTTAAATCAAGTTTAGATCATTCTGATGAATTAGGAAAATCAAGAGGAAGGAACTCGTGAAAGTGTAGAAGTGAGATCACAAGATCCTGAAGTTAAAGACCACCCTAAGACTCCAAGGTATGTAAGACTAAATAATTTGAAAGATAAAATTATAGGTGATAAGAAAAAAGGAGTTCAAACTAGAAGAATAATTGCATACACTACTATTTGACTTCAAAGACCCAAAATTCTAATAGTGTCAATAATGAAGCATGCAAAGATGAAACATTGATGGTAGCTAAATGAAAAGAATAACTAATGACAGGATTGAGAAGAATGATACATGGATTCTGTTCCTATAATTCCATGATGTAAAATGTAATTGGAACTAAATATCTTGAAGAAAAATTGGATCGAGCAAGGTTAAGTTGTTAGAAATAAAACAAGATTGGTGTGTAAAGGATACTCTCAGATGGAAGAAAATTACTTTGAAGAAATTTTTTCCCCTATTGCTAGGATTGAAGCCATGAGACTATTTCTTTCTTATGTTGGGTTTATAAAAAACTCTTAAGGGTTTATGAGATGGATGTCGCTTCAAACATTTCTAAATTGTAACCCGAAAGAAGTATATTGAGCAACCCTATTGATTTCAATTAATTGGATCGGGTGAGATATGGTTTCATGACAGCATTGTATGACTTCTAAGCAAGCCCCAAGAGCATGGTATGCTAGATTGGATAAGTATTTTTTGAAGCTTGGATTTAATAAAGGTACTACTGATAGTAATTTGTATTTCAAAATTGATCATGATAAAGATTTTATTGTTGAAGTCTTTGTTGATGATATCATTTTTGGAGGAGATGATAGTTTGTGCATGAAGTTTGTTGATTAGATGTAGAGTGATTTTGAGATGTTTATGATTGGAGAAATGAAATTGTTTTTGGGATTGAAAATTACTCAACTAGATAAGGGAATCTTTATATCTCAGTCCAAGTATGTGAAATAATTGTTAAAGAAGTTTGGTATGAAAGATTCAAAGCTAGTTGGTACACCTATGATGATTGGATGTAAGTTGACACAAGATGATGATTGTCCTAATGAAAAATAGACTAGATACAGATCCATGATTGGTGGATTGATCTATTTGACTCAAAATAGACCTGATATCATGAATGTCGTATTCATTGTTGCAAGATTTCAAGCTGATCCTAAGGAATCTCATGTGATAGTTGTGAAGAGGATTATTAGGTACTTGAAGGGGATAGTTGATTTTGGCCTATGGTATCATAAAGAAGATGACCTTATTTTGAGTGCTTTTACTGATGTTGATTGGGAAGGATATGTGAATGACAAAATTATTACTAGTGGTGGTGCATTTTTCATGGGAAAGAAGCTGATTTCATGGTTAAGTAAGAAGAAAAATGTCATTTCTTTATCTACTACAAAGGAAAAAATACATTGCTGCTACTAACAATTGTACTCAAGTATTGTGGATAAAGTAGATGTTGAAAGATATCAGAGTTGTGTATGATGAACCTATTGCTATATTCTATGATAATTCAAGTTCAATTAACATTTCACTTTTTGAGAGAGAAGGTGAGTGAAAAGGAAGTCAGATTGGAGTATGTACCCACTAAGGAATAGATTGTAGATATATTTACCAAGCCCTTGCCTAAGGATAATTTTGAGTATCTCAGAGGGAAGCTAGGGGTGATTACCCCTCCTAATTAGAACTGAGATGCATTGAATTGCATCAGTTTGTGCATTTCATAGTCATATATTGATCCAAATTGATGTTGTGGTGGCTGCTACTTAGGGGGAGTAGTCTGGTGTTTAGAAAAGTGGTTCAGAGCTTGTGTGGAAAAAGATAATGTGTATCTTTGTCATTGATTTCAAAGGGGGAGAAGAGTCATGTGAAAAACTATGAAAGAGTTAAGGAGAAAAGAGTTAGAATCTAAGGGGGAGGAAGTGCTAAGAGAAAGTTGCATTGATGGTGTTTTTCACATCATATGTTGCCATCAATTCCAAAGGGGGAGATTGTTGGATGTTGCTGATATGTGGTTTTCATTGATGCCAACACTATTAGAATTAATGTCTTTAAGGTTGTATATGTCAAGGATATTGAGAAAATTGTAATAAAATAAGTTGTAGGTTGTTAGTGATGTAATGAAGTTCAATATGTTGGCTAGCTCAGTATATTGATGATTAGAGTTTGTGGATTAAAGGGTTTTATGCTGAGTATATCTAGTTTATCCATGTTAAGTTTTAGAGATCCACATGAAGATTTGATCAAGTTATGAGTATCTGTGTTATGACAATTGTTCTATTGCTTCAGTTGGTATTCCTAAAAGAAGATGATGTGATTCTAGTAAGTTGAGTTGTTGTGGATGCTTTTGTGGTGATTCATGATGCTTGTGGATGTTTCTAGATCATGCTCTATCTATGTTTCTAATCCACATTGATTGTTGTGCTTGTGATTGGTGATTTTCTTTTGTGATTTAATGTTTTTCATGTTCATGGATGACATGGTGATTGTAGTGTGTTGTGGATCTTCAAGGAATAATTTTTTAAGGTATTTCATGTTCGAGGATGTTTTTTTGGGTCCTTACTATGTTGTGGCTGACATTGTTTGGTTTGCATTGAAAATTATTTATGTTTTGGGCTAACAATTTGTGCACATTTTATATATTGTTGAAGCCGACATGTAGATGCTGTTGTCCTTAGTCACAAATATATATGATTGATTTTTTATACCATTCAAAGGAATATGTATGAGTGGTGTGCGAAGTATGTGGGTGTTGTGTGCGAATAATGTTCTAATCTTTCAAAGGCAAAAGTAAATTTTGAAGAAGAGTGAGCAGATGTTTATGTGCTTAACCAGAACTGTAATCAGGCATTAGTAGATGCTATTTCTTAGTTCAAAATATTTTGAAAGTTTCTGTAAGATAGTGTGTATTCCTTTGGGCAGTAAGCCTTTTTGTATTTGATCAGTGAGCTCTAGGTAATGCGCTTGAATGCATGTGCATTCCCCATTTATAATTATTTTATACTTTTAACAGGGTATAATCTTGTGGACTAACCTCCACTGTGGTTTTTCCCCTAACAAGGTTTCCACATAAAAAATTCTTGATGTTATGTGTGTTTTTGATGTGGTGATGGTTTATGCTTTCATGTTTATTTATCAGATCTGAGAATAAGTTTAATATTTATAATTTATGTGACAACTGATTCACCCCCCCTCTCAATTTTCTGCCCTTGTGTTGCCAACAACATCATGACAAAGGTATATTTAATGTGGTAACTAATTTAGAAGAATTTTTTTTAGTCACATGTATGAAGAATGAAGGTTGCATAATTTGAAAGGATGGGAGTGTACATGAATTTTGAGGTGGTCTACCTGCAATTTGAAACATTTGTTGCAAAAGCACTCAAAATGAAAGAAATAAATTCAGATGTATCAAGGAAATCATATGCAAAAGGCATATGTATTTTTGGAGTAGTGTGCAAAGAAACTTTGGAGAAACTAGATCAATTCATAGTTTTAAGGTTTGAAGGAAGAAGTGATAAAAGTGGATTCAAAGCATTCCTGGAAGCTAGACATCAATCCTACTCTTCATTGGCAATTATAGAGGTATTTTTCTTACACAATCTATCACCTTTTATATAATGGATAATTCGAAGGTTGTAAACATTTCAGATAGATTGCAAGTCAAATTAAGGAAAGATTTGAAAAATCTATCGAAAGAATCAGTTGGTGCATTCTCTTGTATTCCTCCTAGAGTGTTTCCCTCTAAAGATATCTATGCATACATTTATTGTAAGATTGAGAAAATGTCACCGAATCATTTAAGTATCCAGTGGAAAAATGAATTTGAAGAAAATCATGATGCTTAAAAAATCTTAGTTGAAAAGAAGTCGGATGTATGGCGAAAAGCCCCTCTGTTTGAATTTGATAGGAAGTATATTCAAATGGTTTTGAGCAGGATTCATGATGAATCATTGTGGATTGATGAAGCACATTTGATTACTAGGGAAGCTATCAGAGATGTAACTGGTTTGTGTTCCTCCAAACCAGTTCCATAAAAAAATTCAATGAATGAACAAGAGATAATTAAGGTATCTAGTGTGACAATCAAAGGAAAAGGACTTTTTCTAAGTACAATTGAAAATCCAGTCATTAGGTATGCTACGATGGTTATTGGTCACAAAGTTTGCTTACCTAGCAATGACCTCATAGTTTCTACTATTGCTATTCACACTGCTATTATATGGTTGGAAGAGGTATGGATTATGAACTGTGTGAGCTAATTTGAATACATCTTTTGAAGAATTTGAAGGAAATCAAGAAGAGAAAGAAGAATACATTTCAGTACAGGAATTTGATTGTCTACTTACTCTTTTACTTCTTGAAAGAGTTACGAGTAATAGGAAGGATTGAATGGAAAAATGTAGAACCTATTACCCATCAAATCAGAAACTTCATGATAAATCTTGGCGGTTCAGATGCTTAAGAGACTTCTCTTACTGCATTCTTTGGAGCATTTCAAATGAGGATGAGCAAAAGATCAAGGATTCCAAGAAGTGTAATAGAAAGGTACTTTGTGGTGCAGGGGCACCTAGCCTTCATGATGTAAAAGGGTGTTAGATGTTAGGTTTTTTTAGTTTGAGTCACTTTTTGTTTGTAAGAAGGTCTATTTATACCATGGTTCATGTTTTTGGTCATGTGGGGTCAATTTTGTAAAAAGTTGCATAAGCAACTTTGCATTTTTGGTGTGTATGGGTAGTTGAACAGTTAGATATTTAAAAAGTAGTTTGGAACTATTGGAATATTCTTGTAAGTGTTTAAATATTCCTTGGGATGTTCGAGGAAATCTTCTGGTGTTATTTTGGAGATCAAACAATAAAGGTATACTCTGTTTTCCTACATTTTTCATTGTTTTATTGCTTCTATAGAAGTTAGTATGGCCCTACACGACCTACAAATGATATAAATTGCATTGGAATTGATGTAGGGTTGATTCTAATATCTTTTGGTTTTGATTTGATCTAATTTCATTAGGGTTGAAGTGATTTAGGGCATTTTTATTGAAAATAGTTAGGAAACCCTAGGCTAAGAGGGTTTGATTGCAAAAAATGAGTTTTTGAACCATTCCACTAGTAGAAAATTTTGATAATCAGTGGAATGGGAGTAGATAGGATGTTTCTAATATTTTTATGGTTTGAAGAAGTAGGGGATGGATTTAGGGCCATGTTTGATGCAACCCTAACCTAATATCACCATGTATTAGGCTTAGGAGGTTAGGTAAACTTAGGGTTTTGAAGATAGTTGATTTGAAGATTGTTATAGTGGATAAAAATTTGATACGCAGACCCCATGTGACATGTTGGATGATTTGAAGTGAAGAATTGAAGTTGGTATATTGAAAGCCACATTGGTGCTTTGCAAAAAAAGCCTAATTAGGCCTATTTACTGCGTAGAAGTCAAAATTGGAGGGTGTTGTTACAAAACAACCATATCTACAAATTTGATGTTATCCCCACTGTTTTGGCATCAAAGAAAGGAGGATATTGGAGAAAGTGCACCAAATCAAGGGAAATTAACAAGATTACTATAAGGTATAGGTTCCCCATACCAAGAATTCAAGATTTGATGGATTGTTTAGGACTTGGGCATGTTATTTTTCTAAGATTGACCTCAAAAGTGGCTACCACTAGATTAGAATTATAGAGGGGGATGAGTGGAAAAATGCCTTCAAAACAAATGAGGGGTTATATGAATGGTTTGTTATGCCATTTGGGCTTTCAAATGCACCAAGCACCTTTATGAGATCAATGAATGAAGTTCTAAAACCCTTCATAGATAAGTTTGTGGTTGTCTATTTGGATGATATTCTTGTTTTTAGTAAGACTAAAGAGGAACACTTGCAACATTTAGACTTGGTTTTGAAAAGGATGAATGAAGAAAATTTGATGATAAATTTGAAGAAATGTGAATTCATGAAAGAGGAGTTTGTCTATCTTGGCTTTGTGATCTCAAAAGGTTCTTTGACGATGGATCCCAGCAAGGTGGAAGGAATTCTCAATTGGCATACACTAACATCAGTGAGGTAAGAAGTTTCCATGACCCAGCCATTTTTTAAAGAAAATTTGTGAATAATTTTAGTCATATCTACTCTCCAACCATTGAAGCAATAAAAGGGGATAAAAGGAAAAATTTTGTATGGTCTGATGAGGAAGGAAAAAGTTTTCAATATTTGAAACAAAGGGTAGAACAACAACCTATCTTAGCATTGCTTGAATTTAAAAAAAATTCACAATTGAATGTGATGCAAGTGGGTATGCAATTGGGGAAATATTGAGCCAAGAGGGTAGGCCTATTGCTTTCTTTAGTGAAAAGCTCAATAAGGCAAAGAAAAAGTATTCCTCTTATGAATTGGAGTTATATGCTATGATGCAATCATTGAAGAAGTGAAGACACTATCTCCTTCCTAAAGAATTTATTTTTTTGCTAACAATCATGCTTTGCAGTTCTTAAACAACCAAGAAAAACTTAGCCACAAACATGTGAAGTAGGTAGAGTACCTACAAAGTTATACCTTCAACATCAAACATAAAAAAGACTAGTCAAAAAAGGTGGTAGATGCTTTGAGTAGAAGGACATTGTTGGTTCAAGAAGTTCAGTTGCAGAGTGTTGTGATTGATGCTTTGAAAGGTATGTATGTATAGGATGATGATTTCAAGGAAATTTCTGCTTCTTTTAGTCAATTCAATGGCACTTTTCATGAAGCAAATTCTGATTTCTTGATTCCATAAGGTTTACTCTTTTAAGGGGCTCAACTTTGTATTCCAAAATGCTCTATGATGACTAATATAATTAAGGAAAAATATTTTGGAAGCTTAGGGGGTCACTTTGGCGTGGATAAAATCTTTGAGTAGGTAAGAAGGTATTATTATTGGCCAAAGATGCAAAGGGATGTTAGAAAAATTGTTGGAAAGTGTGTTGTTTGTCAAAGGGCCAAGGGTTGTAGTAAAAATGTAGGTCTCTATCAACCATTTCCAATCCCAAATAGGCCATGGGAATCCATCAACATGGATTTTGTGTTGGGGTTGCGCAAAACTCAAAGAGGCTTTGATTCAGTGTTTGTTGTAGTAGACCGGTTTAGTAAAATGGCACATTTTATAACATGTAAAAGTACAAATAATGCCTAATATATTGTAGGATTTTTTTCAAGGAGGTAGTAAGGATTCATGGATTTCTATTAACCATTTTTTCAAACAAGGATAATAAATTTGTGGGTCACTTTTGGAGAATCCTTTGGAAGAAGCTAGGCACCAATTTGACATTTAGCTCTGCCTATCATCCACAAACAGATGGGAAGACTGGAGTAGTCAATAGAAGTCTTGGAAATCTCCTTAGATGCTTGACAAAAGAACACTCAACACAATGGAATTTGATCCTACCTCAAGCTAAGTTTGCATATAATGACTCTGTGAACCGAAGTGTTGGTAAAAAGCCCATTTGAGATTGTGTATGGATTACAGCCTAGGGGAGTGTTTGAACTTAGGTATTTGAGTGGAATGGAGAGAAGGAGTGCTGAAGAAGAAGATTTTGTATTTGCCATGAAGGATATACATCAACAGGTTAGAGAGAACCTTCAAAAGAGTGTTGATAAATATAAACAACATGCAAACTTGAAAAGAAGAGAGGTTCATTTCAAAGTGGGGGACTTGGTCTTAGATCATTTGAGGAAGGAAAGGCTACTTAAAGGGAAGTATTCAAAGTTTAAGATGAAGAATATTGGGCCATGTAGGGTGGTCCACAAGTTTGGAGCAAATTCCTATCACATAGAACTCCCTCCTAGAGTTGCTATCTCTCCAATTTTTATGTTTCTAACCCATAAAATTTTAAAGGGTCCATGATTGTAGGTATAGGTGTAGGAACATCAGAGGTTCCATATGAATATTGGATTAGAGACTTACCACCAAGTCAACCATTGAAGCTAGAGTACATTGTGGATACAAAAGAAGCCAAAAGAACAAGGAACAAGGTGTACTTTGAGTACCTAGTGAAGTGGCAAGGCATTCCTACGGAGGATACCACCTAGATGATAGAGGAAGACATCAAAGATCATGGTGCATCAGTTGAAGATCTGCACTCAAGTGGAACTTGAGATTTTGTTCTCCCTGGGAGTATGGTGCAGGGGCACCTAGCCTTCATTATGTAAAAGGGTGTTAGATGTTAGGTTTCTGGTGTTTTGAGTCACTTTTTGTTTGAAATAAGGTATATTTAGACCATGGTTCATGTTTTTGGTCATTTGGGGTTGATTTTGTAAAAAATTGTCAAGTTGTGCAAATGTTGCAAAATTTGCATAAGCAACTTTACATTTTTGGTGTGCATGGGAAGTTGAATGGTTAGATATTTGAAAAGTAGTTTGTAACTATTGGAACATGCTTGTAAGTGGTTAAATATTCCTTGGGATGTTTGAGGCAATCTTCTAGTGTTATTTTAGAGATCAAACAATAAGGACATACTCTGTTTTCCTATGTTTTTAATTGTTTTATTGTTGCTACAGAAGTTAGTATGGCCATGTACGACCTGAAAATGATATAAATTGGATTGAAATTGATGTAGCGTTGAATATACTATATTTTTGTTTTTATTTGATTTGATTTCATTAAGGTTGAAGTGATTTAGAGAATTTTTATTGAAAATAGTTAGGAAACCCTAGGCTAAGAGGGTTTGATTGCAAAAAATGAGTTTTTGAACCATTCCACCAGTAGAAAAGTTTGATAATTAGTGGAATGGGAGTATATAGGATTTTTCTCATATTTTTAAGGTTTTAAAAAGTAGGGGATTGAGATAGGGACATGTTTGATGTAGACCTAGCCTAATATCACCATGTATTAGGCTTAGATGGTTAGGTAGACTTAGGGTTTTGAAGATAGTTGATTTGAAGATTGTTCTAGTGGATAAAAACTACATACATTGACCCCATGTGACATGTTGGATACTCTAAAGTGAATAATTGAAGTTGGGAGATTGAAAGACACATTGTTGCTTTGCAAAACAAGCCTAATTAGGCATATTTATTGTGTAGCAGTCAAAATTCGAGGGTGTTACAAAACAACCATATCTACAAATTTGATATGTTTCTAAGTGCCATAAAGGGTATCTTGAATTATGTTAAATTTCTATGTTTGAGGTATTCTCTAAAAGATATGATAAAGAAACCTTGTTTCAAGTACTACTAGGAGAAATAGAAGATTTGTGAGAAAGCCACCAAGTTAGGATTTCAAAGTTGCAAAGTTTATTCATTTTATATTGAATTGATAGCCTCCACCCTACTTTGAACCACTTTGGAAGTATTGATTTCCTAGTTTCTATATATTTTTTTATGGGCTCTCCAAACGAATTCCCTATTGCATTGAGAGCCTTAAGAATCTCAATGAAGAAGAAGCCTCCGATAGTACAACCGGAATAGGGAAGAAGAGAATTTTTTTTTTTCAAAAAATAAGTCATAGAAGGAAGTAAACTAGAGAGAGCTCAACAAGAGCATGGAAGTATAAACATTCAAGGATCTTTAAAAGGATTGTAGAAGGTAATTCCTGGTGCTAACTTTGATTCATCTATATCAGTTGTGGAAAATTTCAGAAACATGATTAATTATTTGAAAGTATATATCTCTATAATAGAAGTGCATGTTGGAATTAGGTCTGCAAAAGAAGACTTGGTAGATATCAAGAAGAAATGTGTAGATACACATCACAAAGTGGTAAAATAATTGGAGAATATATAGGTTTGTGACGAAGAGGCTCAGGAACTGCTTTCTTTCTGCTTGAATTGGTCTACTAGTACACACAATGTAAGAGATGAGATAAGGAAGAGTGAAAATTGGATGAGCACTCAAGCAAATACGTACAGATTGATAGATGATAGAAATAATTAGAGGCGGTCCTACATTGTGTAGCTTCAAGACAAATTCTTTTCCCTACAAAATCAAAGGACAAAAGTGATTAGGAAGGTTGTAGCTCTCAAGGATATGGTAAAACTTAGACACAATCCTATATCTAGTGCTCTTGATAGTATTGGAAATCTATCAGAGATTAATCTTAGTCCCAATACTTTAGTAGACGGTATAGAGTCTTTGACCAAGCTTGAACTATTTCACAAGACTGTTGTAAATGTGAAAGGTTCATGGGAAGAAGGCAAAGCTTCATGGGAGGATATCCTAAAGGATCTCAAAGATTCCTCTTCTTCAGGTTAATACAATTCTCTTTGTGTTCATATATTTTTGGTTAAATTTTGATACATACACATATATACTAGACCCCATCATTTTCCATTGATGTCAAAGGGGGAGAGAGAGAGATAGAGGATAATAGTTTCGAAAGGGGGAGTATTTCCATTTCCTTATATCAGAAAAATGTTTTTGACATGCATGTTGTCGTCAATGCCAAATGGGGAGATTGTTGGAAATATGGAGCCTTGCAACATGACCATGAAGTGTATGTATATTGATTTGGTTGTTCCTATGTTTTCATTGATGTCAAAATGGTGACAACTATATGGGAAACTTGGTTTACTAGATGTTCTTTACTAGAAGAGTTAATTTTTTGATAAACCAGAGTGTTGGTTTTTGAGTTTAGAAATCACCACAACAAATGATATGAATATAATCTCTTAACCATGTAATCATACTCATTCAGACAACTATATCCTGGATATTGAGAATTTTTGTGTTGTGAGCAGAAAGTTATCATTGATAGAGTTTAGCTCTATACTCTACAAGTGTTTCTCTGCTCTACATATTTGTGTGGGTGACTCTGCATTTTCTTAAGGAGAAAATTCTAATGTTGAGGTTCTAATGGTAGTCTCTATGGTGGTGGTGTGATGATAAATTGATGTAATATCATATTTAGAAGGTGTTTGCTTTGAGGATTGTATGTTGGTTTGGATTTTTTTGTGATTATGTCCTAGTCTTGGGCAACCTAATGTATGATACACATCAAGAAGACTAGATATACCTTGTGGATGTTTTCTATAGATCTATTCCAACTTGATGTGATGCACTACATGGATAATTTTTTTTTAAATCACATATGGTTCTAATAAGAGTGTTTTTTATTGTTTTGGTTTCATCTAATTAGGCTGACATAATTGATGAAAGAGATATACTTCTATATATATGAGATTCTTTGAAGAAAAATTTGGTGGTATGTCGTGTAGTAGTGAGGTGTAGTGAAGAGTTAAGAGGATCAAGGGATATGCGAAAATC
>VDFB02106231.1:0-29318 GCA_007258455.2 Sequoia sempervirens | reverse complement strand
TAAATGGGGAATGCACATGCATTCAGGAACACTACCCAGAACTCACTACTCAAATAGAAAATGCTTACTACCCAAAGAAATACACTATCTTACAAAAACATTCAGATTGCATCCACAAGATTTTGAACTAAGAAAATAGCATTTGCTAATGCCTGATTATAGTTCTGGTTAAGCACATAAACTCTGCTCACTCTTCTTCACACTTTACTTCTGCCTTAAAATGATTTGAACATTATTCACACACAACACTCACACATTTCTCACATACATGCCTTCAAATGATATAAACAATCACTTACATATATCTGCAACTAGGCATAACATCAACTACATGTTGGCTTCAACAAAATATAAAACATGTACAAATTGCCGACCCAAATCAATAAACAATTATTAATGTGAATCAACCAAAGTCAGCCACAAAAAAGAAAGGACCCAAAACAACATCCTCAAACATGAAACACCTTCAAAAATTATTCCTCGAAGATCCACAACATGCTATAATCACCTTGTTGGCCAAGAACATGTAAAACATGAACTCAAAAGAAAATCACCAATCATGAGCACAATGATCAATGTAGACCAAAAACATAGATAGAGCATGATCTAAAAACATCTACAAGCATCATGAATCACTACAGAAGCATCCACAACAAATCAGCTTACTAGAATCACATCATCTTATTTCAAGAACACCAACTGAAGCAACAAAACAACTGTCATAACACAAATACTAATAAATCAATAAAATATTCATGCGGATCTCTGAAACTTCACGTGGATAAACTAGATATACTTGACAATAAACCCTTTAATCCACAACCTCTTATCGTCAATATACTGAGCTAGCCAACATATTGAGCTCCACTGCATCAATGACAACCTGTAACTTATTTTATTACAATTTTCTCAATATCCTCAACATATACATCCTTAAAGACACTAATGTCAATAGTGTTGAAATCAATGACAACCACATATCAACAACATCCAACAATCTCCCCCTTTGGCATTGATGGTGACACATGATGTGAAAAACAACATCAATGCAACTTTCTCTTAGCACTTTCTTCCCCTTAGAAGTTGACTCTTTTCTCCTTAAATCTTTCATAGTTTTTCACATGAATCTTCTCCCCCTTTGACATCAATGAAAAAAATATACATTACCATTTTCCACACAAGCTCTGAACCACATATCTAAACATTTGACTACTCTCCCTGAGTAGTAGCCACCACAATCATCAATCTAGATCATGATATGACTATGAAATGCATAGACTGATGCAAGTCAATGCATCTTAATTCTGATTAGGAGGGGTAATCACCCCTAGCTTCCCTTTGAGATACTCAAAAGTATCCTTAAATCCAAGCTTTAATAAATACTTATCCAATCTGGCATACCATGCTCTTGGGGCTTGCTTGAGTTCATATAATGCTTTCTTCAACCGAAAAACCATATCTCCCTGATCAGTCAATTGAAATGCATCAGGTTGTTCAACACACACTTCTTCTTCCAGTTCACCATTTAGAAATGCTGACTTGACATCCATTTGATAAAACTTGAAGTTTTTGTAAGAAACATAAGCAAGAAATAGTCTCACAACTTCAATCCTAGCAATAGGAGAAAAAGATTCTTCAAAGTCAATTCCTTCCATCTAAAAATATCCTTTACACACTAGTCTTGCTTTGTTTCTAACAACTTCACTTTGGTTATTCAATTTGTTCGGAAAGACCCATTTAGTTCCAATTACATTTTTTTCCTTAGGTCTAGGAACAAGAATCCATGTATCATTCTTCTCAATTTACAGTAGTTCCTTCATTTCTTCCACCCATGTTCATCTTTTCATGCTTCATTGACACTATTAGGCTTAGTCTTCGAGATCAAACAATATTCTTTTGCAATTATTCTCCTAGTTTGAACATCTTTGCTCTTATAACCTATAATTTAATCTTTTGAATGATTTAGTCTTACATACCTTGGAGTCTTAGAATGTTCTTGAACTTCAGGTTGTTGTGATCTCACTTCTACACTTTCACTAGTTCCTTCCTCTTGATTTTCCTGATTCACTAGAATGATCTGAACTTTATTTTGAGTTTGAAATTTCTTTACTTTATCTAAACTGTCATTCTGACTGTCTGAATCATATCCATAGGTTTTGGATGGTCTAACTATGTCTTCATCAACCTTGACATTAGCACTTTGAACTACTTTCCTCAATCTCTTATTGTAGCACCAATAGGATTTACTTTTAGTAGAATAACCAAGAAATATTCCTTCATCACTCCTAGCATCGAATTTTCCTATATCTTCATCTCTTTTGTTATAGAATTTACTCCCAAAGATTTTGAAGTATCTAATAGTAGGCTTATGACAAAACCATAGCTCATAAGGGGTCTTACTAGTATCATCTTTGACATGTACCCAATTGAGAGTGTAAACGACAGTACTGATAACTTCTCTCTGGTAGATATGAGGAACCTTTCCTTCCAACATCACTGTCCTAGTAGCTTCTTGAATTGTCCTATTCTTCCTTTCCACAGCTCCATTTTGTTGAGGGGTCTATGGGGCAGATAATTGTCTCTTTATTCCATACTCTTCACAAAAAGAATTAAACTCACCAGAAGTGAATTCACCACCTCTATCTAATCTCAAACATTTAATCTTTAGACCTGTCTCTATCTCAACCATAGCTTTAAAAATCTTGAATTTCTCTAGGGCTTAAGATTTTTCCCTCAAGAAAGTAACCCACATCTTTCTAGAATAATCATCAATAAGTAACATGAAATACATGTCTCCTTGTAAACTTCTGACTCTAGAAGGACCACATAAGTTATTATGCACAAGCTCCAACACTTCATTTGAACAATGATGTTTTCTCTGAAATGAAACTCTAGTTTGCTTCCCTAACTTACATTCCTTGCATATGGTATTAGTAGGCTTTATCAACTTAGGAAGATCTGTCACTGCCTGAGTAGAGCTTATCTTGATAATATTGTTAAATTTTACATGACACAATCTCCTATGCCAAACCAACTTTCATCAACCTGAGCAATTAAACAACTTTTACCAGGAGCATTTAGGTGAAAGATATTACCTTTTTTTTTGGTACTAGATGCAATCACATTTCTGGAACTCCCCAATATTCTACACTTTCCATCCTTGAATTGAAGATTGTATCCCTTGTCAACCATTTTTCCAACACTTAAAATATTATGTTTCAAACCTTCCACATATGGAACGTCATCAGTATTATTCTTACCATCAAGAGAAATGGATCATTTTCCATGGATTACACCAAATTTGTCATCACCAAATCTTACAACACCACCATCATACTTTTCCAAGCTCACAAATTTACTTTTATGACCTACCATGTGATGAGAGCATCCAATGTCAATCACCCATTCATCCTTTTCTTCAACTCTGATAGCTAGAGCTTTCTCCACATTCATTCAACTAGCAGATTTAGTAGGTGCAGGATCATTTTCCTTTATAGCAATAAATACCCATTCATCTTCACTTACATTCTATTTATTAGATTCATCATCTGCCACACCTTCATCAACAACATAATAACACTTTCTTTGGAATCTAGGCTTGTTAGGTCTTGGCTTAGGAACTATTTTTGGAAACCTTGAAGCAAAATGGCCTATCTTATTGCAAGAATAACATTTAAGAGGAAATTTCCCTTCATACTTAACTTCTCCTCTGGGTACCCTCTTGACAATAAGTGCTTCAAGCACATCTAGTTTTCTCTCTTCTTCTTCAATCTCTCTCATTTCCTACTCATAATTGAACACCTTTGTAGAAGAACTTTCATCCAGATCATATCTTTACTTATCTTTTCCAGAGATAGTAGCTTTGAATGCAGATTTTGTCTTAGGAAGAGCATCACCAAACTCACTTAACTCAAAAGAAACAAGCTTACCAATGAAGATATCTTCTATTACATTTGTCACAATCTAGATCTCCTCAATAGCAACAACTTTGTGTTTGTATGGAGCAGGCAGGGATCTGGGCACTTAAGCAAAAATCTCTAATTCTTCCAATGTTCCACCAACACATATGATATTACACACAAGTTCATTCACTCTCTGCATAAGAGAAGTGATGTTCTCATCTTCACCCATTTTCAATGTTTCATATTTACCTTTCAGACTTTGTTGCTTAGCAATTTTCACATGTGCATCACCTTCATACTAAGTTTCCAAAATTTTCCAAATCTCATAAGCAGTCTTCAAATCCATTACATTTTTCATCTTAGAATCAATTAGAGCACTCAACAATGCTTCCTTAGCCTTGATATTGCACTCAACATCCTTAATCTCAGCAGAAGTAGAGGGACCATTCTATGGGATGATATACCTATTCTTGTTGGACCACAATTTTTGTTGCACCAAAAGATCGATCTGTTAATGCCTGATATAATTTCCAGAGTTAACGGATCCATGGGAGGTGGTTAGTCCATGTCACGAATCCTGAGGGGAGTGTTGACCATCTTCCAACAAACTCCCCCTTAGCGTTACCCGAGGAGATTCGAACCTGACACCTTTGGCTCTGATGCCACTTGAAAAAAATTCTTTATTTAGATAGAGCACCAAATCTATCAAATTTATTTGTTTATTATGTGTTAGTTTGTCCTTGATGCCAAAATTGTTTTATGGGGTTCATGACATCACTGGTTCTATTCTTTACATTCTTAGATTGGTTGATATGAAATTGCATTGGTTGTTGTTATGATATGCAGTGTGATATGAATGTGATGATATGCTTGGTGGATGTTGAAAAGATGCATTATCAACTGATACATTCTCAGCTTGTTTTGATACATGATGATTACAGTTGGTTCATATGGTGATTCACATGGTTCATGGAATGCACTCTCAAGTTTCAATTTTTACATGTTGGTACTGATAGTGATTATCTTTCAGGGAGCTACAAGGCAGAGCTTTACATGATAATGTTGGTTTTGCTCAGGCATTTTTGACTCCATGGATAGTGGCATACATACTCTGGCATATACTTTGAAATTTCATAATGAGGTATACATTTGCTTATATATATTTGTGAAAATTTATCTCTATATGGCTGACAATTCAAATGTAATGTGAAGTCTTATGTTATCATACAAGTTGTAAGAAAATGCAGGTTACAGATCTTCAGGTATAATTTTTTTTGAAGCATATAGCTTCAAGCAACTTGTACTCCATTATTACATTATGTTTTCTTTAAAGACTTGATTGATTGATTTTATAGTGTGGCCTATGATGAATATATTGAATGTTTTATATTCTATACCATGGAGGTATCAGGCACTTAAGATAATGTGACCTAGAGGTATTAGGCACTTAAGATAAATGTGATCAATGTTTAAAACAGTGCAAAGGAACCAACACTTAATATATATATTTTTTCTATGGTTAAAATCCCTTGTTAGACATGCTAAGTATTGGGGAGTCAATATTTTGAAGTCTTAAAAGATTTTTAAAAGCTTAAGTGGAGGTTTTGTTTGGTACATTTCACATGTGACATTAGTTATTATATTATATATATATATTTACTTTGTATAAAGTCAGTTGGCAACGAAAAAAATATGGTTTCGATGCATAGTTTTTGGTCATACCTAGCATTTGACACCAGGTAGTTCAGATTTCAAATGATGAGTTTTGTTTAAAAAGTATTTGAAAGACTTAAGGCAAGTATAGGGAAAAGTCATTATTGTTTCATTGTGTAAAACTGTGAAACCCTAGTCGCCACCATGAAGTTGTGATAGTAGGTTTTTGAGCTCAACAGTGGAAGAAGATAGAGTGTTTACCAAGGAAGTTGGAAGACAACAAATGGTGATCTTCAATTTGGAGGTTTTGAAATGGTTCCTCTGGTTTTTATTTGCTTTCATTCCTCCCTAAATAGGTATTACAATTAACACATTTTTTATGGTCTTTATAATGATTTTTGTTAAGATATTAACAATGAAGGTTCGATGATTAGTTTTATTCAAACCACTACTTATTTATTTACAAACAAATGAAGGGTTAAATGCAATCAGTTAAAGAAACCAGTTATTGTAATCTTTAATTTTTGTTGAAGATTCACGAGATCATTTGTATATAAAAATAGCGACGTAACATGAGTTTTGTGGTTGGAATTTTTGAGAAGTTTGTGCATACATTCTACAATAGAAATTATTTTAAACATGATTCATAAATTTTAACTAATACATCTGGTATTTTAGAGATTCAAACAATGAATCTTTAGGATATTTGGTGTATAAGTTTGAAAGAAATATGTGGGTTAAATTGTAACAAAGAAACCCTTTGATATTTATTATTCTAATTTTTAGAGGGGGTTGGTGCTCCTTGGAATGGGTGTTCCTAAATTTGTAAGGGGTTGGTGCTCCTTGAAATGGGTATTTCTAAATTAGTAAGGGTTTGGTGCTCCTAGAGTGGGTGCTCTAAAGTCTGCTTGTAAGGCATTGTAAACAGTGGTTTTATTTAAGCCAATAAGGCATCATTTTGGAGTGGTTTATCTACCCCAAGAGGGTTTTCCACTTGTCAAATTCATGGTATTATAGTGTCATTACTTTTCTATGATAATTTTGCTAGATTGTGATGTTTGTCCTTATCAGTTCATAGTTGAATGATTGTCTTTTCATTTTTGCAAATGTTTATACTAAAGCTCTCCTGTTAATGTTATGAACTTTCATTCAAGTGAAAGTACAAATAGTTAATTTAAGTCTATCCATACCAATGCCTTATTCATATGCTTAGTTGATACACAAGTCAAGTCTACTTCACAAACTGTCATTTGTTTTATTGGCTTAAAAGTGAACATAAATCCTTGCTCTTTAAAAAAGTTATTGTTGCTTTCATAAATCATTGATTCACCCCCCTCTCAGTGATTTCAGTCTTCCAAAAATTCTTTGTAATGTTCTAGTAAGATTCACCAATGCATCTCAGATGAAACTCCATTCGATTCTTCCACAGAGAATAATTTGTTCCATCAAATCTTAGACTATCCTTCTTATATGTCACCATCCTGGATCACCTCAAGCTATTAAATTTCTTCCAAGGAACTTTCTATGATACCTATTGTTGGTAACACAAGGGAAGACAACTAAGAGGGGGGTGAATTAGTTGTCACATAAATTATATAAATTAAACTTATTCTTAGATCTGATAAATAAACATGAAATCATAAACCATCACCACATTAGAAACACACATAACACCGAGATTTTTTACATGGAAACCATATTAGGGGAAAAACCACAGTGGAGGGTAGTCCACAAGATTATACCTTGTTAAAAGTATAAAAGATTTATAAATGGGGAATGCGCATGCATTCGGGCACACTGCCTAGAGCTCACTACTCAAGTACAAAACACTTACTACCCAAAGGAAGACACACAGTCTTATAGAAGCATTCAATTTTCATCCACAATATTTTGAATTGAGAAAATAGCATCTGCTAATGCCTAATTACAATTCTGGTTAAGGACATAAAATCTACTCACTCTTCTTCACACTTTACTTTTTCCTTTGAATGATTTGAAAATTATTCACACATAGCACTCACACATCTCTCACATACATTTCTTCAAATGATATAAACAATCACTTATATATATCCACAACTAGGGATAACATCAACTACATGTTGGCTTCAACAAAATATAAAACATGTACAAACTATTAGCCCAAATCAATAAATAATTATCAATGTTATTCAACCAAAGTTGACCATAATGAATTAAGGATCCAAAACAATCCTCAAACATGAAACACCTTCAAAAATAATTCCTCAAAGATCCACAACATGCTACAATCACCTTGTCGGCCAAGAACATGAAAAACATGAACTCACAAAAGAAAATCACCAATCGTGAGCACGACGATCAATGTGGACCAACAACACAGATAGAGCACAATCTAGAAACATCGACAAGCATCACGAATCACCACAGGAGTATCCACAACAACTCAAATTACTATAATCACATCATCTTTTAGGAACACCAACTAAAGCAACAAAACAATTGTTAAAACAAAAATACTCACAACTCAATAAAATATTCATGTAGATCTCTAAAACTTCTTGTGGATAAACTAGATATACTTGACAAAAAACCCTTTAATCCACAACTTCTTATCGTCAATATACTAACCTAGCCAACATACTGAACTCCACTGCATCATTGACAACTTGCGACTTATTTTATTACAATTTTCTCAATATCCTCAACATATACAATCTTAAATACATTAATGCCAATAGTGTTTACATCAATGACAACCACATATCAGCATCATCCAACAAAACTTGCATTACATTTTACTTGCATTTCTAGGTCATTTTTCATACCACACTATTTTCTAGCATTTTGTGTTTTCCAAGTTTACACTTGGTGGTGAATTCCCTTTTTATCAAATTTAACCCCTAAGACAATCCCCTTTCTTAGTCAATCTCCTTTGCATTGGAATCTCAAGGGTTTGTCCTTGAGTGAAGTGTTGGGTTTTTTTCTCTCTTCGTTTAGGTCCAAAAGCCTAAAGGTGTAAGAGAGTCTACAAAAACAATCATTTCACAACCGAAGGACTCGGTGAAAGGGGTTAGTTGTCGAATGAGCCAAAGGGATTAAGTAATAACTTAAGCAACCTAAAAAAACCTTAACCAGTCAACGATGAATTAGATATTCTATTGGACGACACCATGACTACAACCCTAGGGTTTAACTAGTAAACCCTAATTCTAACTGAGAGGAAACATAATTCATTTCTGAGAGTGTTATACATCCTCTGGACCAACACACATTTCTGAGAAGCTATCAGAAAACCCATATTAGATCTAATCTTTGATTCCTCTTCAAATGCCTAGAAGAATATTCTGCAATTTCATGATAGCAATTGCAACAAATTGATCAACTTCATACTAGTTGTAGGATATGCACTTTTGCATTTTCAACCTACCAGATACACTTCCAGAACTAGATCCAGTGCTCTCACATTCATCTTCTAAGCTTCATAGCATTTAGGCACACCATTAATCTATCATCATGCCAACATCTCCCTTGCATGATCTATACTTTTGACATCAATGACAACACTATATGCTTCTACACAAGATCAACACACTTCTCCTCTGATCCCCTTTTGACATCAATGACAACATATTCCTACAAGAGCTACATGATATTTCCATCTTGAGGGTTTAAAATTTTCTATGCATCCAAGTGACAGGGAAAAGAGGTATTTGCAGTGAGAGAAGCATAAGGAAATTGCTTCAAATCCTTAGTCAGAAGAAAGTGTAGTTGGGATAAGACAATGGATGATGCAAATTAAATGCATAAGTAATTTCTCCAAGAACTACAAAGGAGTCAAAAATTAATTGTTGATAGTCTTACTAAGACAAGAGATATGATGAGATTATTGGCTGAAAAAATACAAAACCCAACAACACCTAATGACAAGAGTAGTACGTTTGAGTCACAAAAGAGCAATATAAAACCCTCAAAATTATTTTTCTTACCTAAAGGTGTTTCTCCAACAACTAACCCAACCCCTAATTCCATGGAGGAGTTGGCTAAAGACCTTGCAACAATTAGAGTTTCCTATAAGAATTAGGATGAAGTGTTTAAAAGTGTAGTTTCATACAATGACTATGTCTCTCAAATGCAAAGTTTGATGGTAGTAAGGGCTTATATAAGCACCAAAATGATTCTAGTGGAGGAGAAATTAAGATAAAAATCAATAAACTTTCAGTCCCTACCTTTGACATAACTGATAAAATCTCAGCTAGAGTGTGGTTACAAAAATTACAGACCTATTTTACACTCAGTCCAATGAGGGAACAAGATGCCATACAATATGCAACATTACACCTAGAGGGAGCCACCTATGATTGGTGGTACCATGGAATGACTACTCGAGGTCATGATAAGGTAAGTTCTTTTGATGATTTCAATCAAAGGTTAATTGATAGATTTGAGCTTTTTTGTTTTTGTTTTGTTTTTTTCTTTCATTCACACATCTCTGTTACTTAAATCTTAGGCTACCTTTTGCTTATTTTCTATTTATGCAACAATATACATTTTTGTGTTACTTTCCTTGCATTTATTTATCAGTTTATAATTCACTGTAGTTCGTAAGCCATCTGACAGTCAGATTGCCTGTTTTGTTTTATTGTCTTAACTTGTTATGTCCTTATAATTTGTGGCCTCGATTTTGTTACTGGTTTTGTTATGGGCTCAACCAAACATAGTTTATTAAGATCAAAATCCTGTAATGCTTTTTACTGGGAAGTGAATCTGAGATCAAGAAGAGTCATTTGAATGAGCAAAAAGTAATTTCAATGCATTTATTTGAAATTACAACAAAATTGGTAATAATAGACAACTTGAAAAGTGCAGCATATAGGTAAAATCTAGAATCAACATATAGTTTTTGTGAGAAGTTGAAAAAATATTTGTAAATGAACATAGGCAATGTCTATAACAAACTATAATTCCATATCTAAAACTTTGTTAAATACTTGTAAATATTACCTAAGATTTTTTCAAGTGTGCCAAAAGTTAGATCCATTACCCATTATACCTTTTCAGCTCAAGTCTTGATCAGTCAATGCTTGGGGTACTTGCCATACATTGGGGGTATTGTTGCCATACATTCGAGTATTTTCTCCTGAACTAGAAAGCTTTTTCTTTCCTTCCAATTTTCAGTATTCCCAAGTATGCTTGAGTAGTCTGACCATGCTACATCACCTGCCTTGGTAAATATGACCCAAGAGTCTTTCAAGAATGCCAAAAGTTGATCCATTACTGACAATACCTCTCCAACCCAAGTTCTGATCAGTCAATACTTATGGTATTTGCCACACATTGGGGGTTTCGTTACCATACATGGGAGTGTCTTTTTCCTGCACTACAAAGCTTCTTTTTTCCTTCCAATGTTTAGTGTTCCCAAGTATGCCTGAGTATTCTGATCATGCTATGTTACCTGCCTTGGTAAACCTGAATTCTGCAACTATGATCTGAAGTTTAATTATAACCTGGAAGCCCATACACTCTACAAGAAAGTGACTGGTTTTGAACAAATGAACAATTATACAGAAAGGTCTTGTACATCCATGAAATTTGTGTTAAATGAAAGCTAAATGCAAACATATTGCTTTTAGCATAACTAACATATCTGAGAAATATGGCTTCCAAGGAAGGAATTGGCATGATAAAAGTCATGGATGATAAATTAAAAAGGTTAATTTTAGTTGATCAAATTACGCTTACTGTCAATTTTTTTTAATTTGCAAAATACCATGCTTCACAATGGGTGGCAGTTCGGGAAAATGTATATTTTTGTTGGGAGAAGATCTAGATTTGTGCATTGGAAAAATTTGTAGAGAATGCAATCCATGGGTTGAAACTTGTAATAATTGATTAGGTGAGGCTTTTAAAATAAAATGAACCAAGTTTTTTGAAGTGGACAACTAACTTCATAAATCTATCTTTAATTTTGAATATGTCATTGAGAATCTCCAAATTAGAGACGAAGGTTTATTTAGCAGTTTTCCAAGGGTAGCATTCTTAAATTAAGAACTGCAGTTGCCTTGCACATTTGTTAGTTAGCTTGCCAAAGACAGTGATTGAATTGAAAAGTGGCCCTTTGAACTATGTTACATATTCATTTCTTTTCCTTACAAGGTTCCATGCTTGTTTGATTCATCTTTTTCTTGCGCTTAGGCAGAAAAAATGAGAGCTAGGGCGCTTGTTACCTATGGGTCCTTCTCATTGTTGTATGCCATCATCTGATTGCTTGAGTCTATAAATTATTACCATCATAGAAAACCTTATTATTACAAAACAGAGGAAATTGTGTCTGTGAATGAGTTGACAATAATAGAAAATGTGGTCTACATCTGGATGGTTCATGGCTGTGTCATGACAACATTGGAACATTAAGGATTTGAGATTATAGCCTCTATGTGTTAATTTGAGTCTTATCATGTTTTCTCTGATGAATCTCTTCACTGAGATTCTTTCATCTGCTTCCATTTCTTTTATGTCGCCACTTTCAATTATGGCTTTGATCCAGATCTACTTTGGCATTTTGTATCTATTGATTTTGATAATAAAATAGTGTGCATTGGGTTATAATAGTTTTTCTTCCTCCATTCTCCCCTGGTTTCTTCCATTTTTATGATTTGTATTCCATTCTCTCCTAGGCTTTTTTATTTTGTGTTCTTTTAAAATTTATTTTTACCTTGTGGCATGAGTGTCTGTCAGTTAAGAGTTTACAATATAGATGGATTTTAATAACTGTTGTGAACATATATTCAGATTCCCTATGCTTACCATTCAAACCTAACACTACCTTACAGAAAACTAATAAATGTCACGCAACTGTAAAAACCTAGGTCTGATACTCGTAGGTTGGTGCTACTCGTATTGTTCTTTAACCATGGTGATGGTCTTTATTGTGATGTTCGAATATGTTACTGGACCCTTTGGGTCTCCTTATTGCATCTGTCATTCTGTGTTAATCTACTACAACATATACTGATAAATTCTCAAATCTGAACTATTAAGTTAATTCAGAGAATTTGTAGAGCCTGGAATGTAAATGCCGTAAGGGTTCACTAGAGTTTCTTTTATTGAAGCAGACATTTAAAAAGATTATATGCCTAACATGTAGGTATTACAAAGTTTTCAGCAGTTATATATCATTTCATCATCATACAAATGTTGTATACAATGTGAAAAGTTTAATAATTTCCAATTTAAATGAATAATTCTAATTATTTATTGTGTTATCTCATTAATGTGGGATACATGACACAGCAAATAATACCCACCCAAGCAACTTGTCATTTTCAACATTAATTGTAGAAAAGAGATACTAAAATCAATTAGATTGGGTGTTAATAATGATTATGTTAGGTTAGAATTAGTCAAATATTTTTCATAATATTTCGCAATACTTTGATGTCATACTATGATCTTTAATAAAAATTATATAACATCCAATGAATTTGAAAACATAGCTTTGAACATGTTAAAAAACAATATTTTTGGATGTCAATCATATTGTGATATATAGATCAAAGAGGAAAACTAGGCTTTTTGATAGAAAACAATCATTAGAAAACCATTAAACACAATTTCTAGCAAGCCAAATCTCAATGAAAAAAAAAACACCAATCCCGATACTAGTATTGCTGATTACTCAAAAAAAAAAAAAAAACAAGGTATGCCCATTGACATTAACAATTAAATTGTTACAAAACTTTTTAACAAATTTGGATGGATTTTGGTCTACTTTCACATTTCTTCAATTAAAATACTGATGAAGAAAACATTTCTACCAGAAAAGCGGGAAATCAAGGAGACATATCAAATTACATATATTATCTGTTGCAATGTTTCCAGGATCTAGTAGCACGAACACTTTCTAACTTGTGCTTATAAAGTTGTACTACCCATATACTAGCAAAACCCTCTAAACAATGGTATCTACTTTTATCTATCCCCTCTTATACACCGATCAACAGCTAAAATTACAGCATCATACAAATTGAAGGCTCTCCTTCTGACCCTGATATTGAAAGTCAATGTTCCAATCACAATAGAGAATCCCAAACCATAACTCAGTCCAAGTCCGACTGCCCACTCTTTCATTTCAGTGTCTGAATTCTCTGCTTCACCAATTGTCCCAATACTTGTGCAGTTGTCATAGCCAGAAGAGTTGTTGCAGACTGTTGTATTGCTAAATGGAATCCTACTAAGCTTAGGATTGCCTAAGTAGGACGACTCCCCAAAGGTTAGAAACTGCCCACCATGGGGTACTTTTCCATCAAACTTGTTGTAAGATAGATTCAAGAACTGCAAATAACTCAGCAACTGAAGTTCTAACGGAATGTTTCCATTCAGCCTGTTTATTGAGAGGTCCAAAGACTCTAACTGTTCCATGTTTCCCAATGTTTTTGGGATTCGGCCACTGAGATGATTCCTTGAAAGGTTAAGGGTTATCAAGCCCTTAAGGGATCCTATTTTGGGAGGAATGCTCCCCGATAAATTGTTATTTGAAAGATCAATACATTTAAGAATGAAAAGAACTTTAACAAACTCAGCATCCCCACCTTTCCAGGAAATTTCAATCTTATTTGTATATATTGTATTATCTGTAGTGTGTTTTTCCAGATGGTTTGAATTACTCTGGGATGCATTGACTATTGCAAGCAAGTTTGTAAGGTTGCTTGGAATAGGTCCTGAAAGGTGGTTGCCAGAAAGGTCCAAAATTTGAAGATTTGGAAGGCCAATTACCTGGGGTGGAATACTGCCTTGAAATTGATTGGACCTCAACATCAAGACGTGCAGTTCTGATAGCCTTCCAATCCACTGGGGGATGTTGCCTTCAAAATTATTATTTCCCAAATCCAATACTTGCAGGGAGCGGAGTTCTGAAAGGGAAGATGGAATAACTCCTCTTAATTGATTACCAGCGAGCTTCAATGTATGAATATTTTCCAGTTTTCCCCATTCTGCTGGCATTTTACCTTCCAGATGATTTTCCGCCAAATCTAGAACACTAAGAGAAGAACAGTTCCTTGTTAAATGAGGAGGAATCATTCTGCTTAGCATATTATTTGAAAGATCAAGAACCTGCAAATATGAAGTGCAAATAGAGTCTGGAATGGCCCCACTGAGATTATTCCCCCATAAGGATAAGAACTCCATATTTTGAAGATATGCACCAATATCAGTAGGAATAGAACCATTAAACTTATTCACCGAGAGGTCCAACACATGAGTATCAGGAGGAAGTGGAAGAGGACCTTCTAAGCTGTTATTGTGCAGATCCAGATACAAAAGATGCATGGATGTTAGTCTAGACGGCAACGAACCTATTAGTTGATTACAACTAAGGTTCAAATAATAAAGACTAGTTAAGTCCCATATCCAGGATGGAATATTTGTTGTGATACTGTTAGCGGATAGGTCCAGCTCTCCCAAGTTGTATTGGGTCACAAGAAACGGTGGAATTCTATCCAACTTGCAGGAACTTAGTCGCAGAGCCACAAGCGTTTTAAACTGTGGAATCCATGTTGATTCACTACTCACAATTAGGTGATTATCGGAAAGGAACAGATATTCAAGTCTAGTGAGATTATCAAAGAGAGAAAGGGAAATGGAGCCGCTTAAACTGTTGGAATGTAGCCAAAGGTGCTTTAAGCTAACGAGATCTGAAACTGTGTGTGGAATTGGGCCACTAAATTGGTTGTAACCGAGGTCAAGATATGAGAGGGAAGAAAGTGATCCCAACGAAGGTGGGATTACCCCTGTTAAATTATTGTAGAACAGATCCAAATGAACAAGCTTAGAGAGATTGACAAGGGACAGAGGAATTTTACCTTCAATGCTGGTATTCGATAGAGAAAGACTTTCCAAGGATGACATATTCCCTATAGAAGATGGAATTTCGCCCCCCACAGCTGTCCGAGAAAGAATAATGGTGGTCAGCGACGGAGAATTTTGTTGTTCAATGAAAGAAATGTCTCCTCTAAGATTACGATTGCCTGAGAGCTCAAGTGAGAGCAAGTGGGCAGTCACATTTGCAAACCAAGCTGGAATTTGCGCTGACAAAAAATTCTCTGAAAGATCGAGATGGAGGAGAGAGGTGAGGTTGAGAAGGGAGTTGGGAATTGATCCGCTAAGCCCACACTGATACATGCTGAGTTGTTGAAGTTTGGATAATCTGCCAACAGCTTCACCCCACCCTTTGCTTATAGAGATGCTCACTCCATCAAGAGAGAGGTATTCCAAGCTCACCAGATTTGATAAGCTTTCCAAACTCACATAAAATCCACTGTTGTCACCAGCATCTTTCAAGTCAAGAAAAGTGAGTTTCTTCAACATTCCAATATGGGTACTGATGTTACCTTGGAAGTAGTTATCACTAAGATCGAGGTGCTCTAACTCGGCAAGTTCAAACAACGATGAATGGATATCACCCTCTAAACTGTATCCACTCAAATCCAACAGAGAAACATGCCCTGTGCCGAAGTTACAAACAACTCCACTCCAAGTGCAGCAATTGAATCCATGCCAGGAACTTAGATTTTGATTCTCATCTACAAGGGCTGCCTTGAAATCGAGAAGGTAATTTCTTTCAGGGAGGGAGCACGCACTTGCAGGATAAGAGATGAAGCAGAAGAAGCATGATATTGTTATGATTGCTAATTCAACTCTGCTATATGAAAGCGTAGCTTCCATATCTTCCTCAAACTAAAATGCGTGTATCTTCGCTTCAATGAAAAGAGATAATCACAAATCGGGGGAAATGATCGCTAAATAAATCTCTTGGTTCGCTTAAATATCGTTGTAATAATAGGAGTGCCGTGTAGTAATGGAATGGAAGTGCCGTGTATTATTCAACGAGTTGAAAGTAGTCGCACTAAATATGTGGAAAAGTAGCAGTCTTTCATTCAGAGATCTTTATCTTCTGTTTATTATTAAATAAGTGGAAAGGTAGTAGTCTTAAATTCAGAGATCTTTTATGGTATTCTATGTAGGTATTATTGAACAAATGGAAATGCAGTCATCTCACACCTATACAATCACATATACCATCTTTTTGTGTATTATTAAATGAATGGAAATGTATACCACATGAATGAGTGAAGACTTACTCTTCTCACATTCACATAATAATTTCTAGTGTGGGGTACATTTGTCCCATTCATAAGGAAAAACTTTGCATTTCCTTGTTCAACGCGGAAAATGCAAATTGAATGTACTTAAAGCATTCGGAGTGAAGTCAAAGCTTTAGTGTTTGCTTTCAGCCATTGTGGGCCACATAATACCAAGAAACAATTGTCACATAGCTTTCAAGAGTTAATGATGTGGTAAGATCAAATCTGCGTCATGGGCAGTAGAGATATTCATTGCACTTGTGTCTTTTACTTTAAGACAAAAGCTTTCAGAGAATAGGCAAGTCTTTTGGGAAATGTTATCCGGTGCTGAGCTGTATGTGATGGCAATACTTCGACTTACAAAGTCAGTGGAGTCAACAAGAGGGTTGGCTTCGTTATCCACAATATCTTTAAACTCGGGTGCTTGTAAAACCTCCATATTTAAAAGGATGCCTATTATATTATTGAACTCACTAGAGTTTTAAATTTTGAAAGAATTCAATTATAATGAATTTTAGATGTAAATTTATTTTTATGGCAGTATAAATTTAAGTTGCTATTTTTTTAATGGATATTCATTTTTACATTTCTTATTAAATGTAAATTTATCAATTAAATTTTAATTAATCAAAATAAATTTATATTTTTTTGGAAATTTTTTTATTTAAAGATTAATTTATATAATTTTAAAAGAGTGATTGAAATAATTTAATAAAAGTTTAGTGTGGTATAAGAGATGATTTGTTGGTGACATTTATAAGTTTGAAAGGACAACACAATTATGTTAAGCAATGACTAAAAATTTCATTCTAGGATGACAACATTGGACTCGATGATTAAGGTGGATGAGGGTCTCTAGAGGTTTCAATGGATGTTGTATCTATTTTGATGGTGTCCTCTTCTAAATCTAGAGGAGTGAAGTTTATCAAGGATGAGTGTTTGAAGGTGAAGGAAAATTTGCATAGAAGAAAGGAGAAACAATAGAATAGATGTCTCTCGTGAGGAAATGCTTGTTGATTTTATGACTTATGTGAAGCAAGAGATTAAAAACACTAATTTGTGATATTGGTTTATTCATATTTGGAATCTTGTGAAATAAATTGGTGGTGGTCTCAATGATGTCATAAGGGTAGCTATGAAAAATATGTTACTTGACCTAAGGCACATGAGGGGTTGACACAATGTCTTTGACATAGCTCAATCTCTAAACTATGCTTATATGATTGCTTCTATTTCTAGATCCTTCTTCTTGAATGTAACATCAAGGATTTCGTTTAGTAGTCTTTTAAGTCTAATTTTACTGTCATTTTGATCATATGCATGTATCTAAATAGATGTGAATTTTTATTTAGAGGGCTATAGAGGAGCTAGATAAAGGGTTGAAGGTTCCTCTCCTTGCCACAACCACTGTTTGCTTCTTCAAAAACTATTATTGTGAGGACTTGAATGTTATTATTGAGGTAACATATTCGATCATATGGTCTTTTGTACAAAATTTACCAAACTTGGGAAGGTGGATAGGCTAAGACTTACATAGTTTTTCTTGGCCTCATGAACCATCAATTTTTGGGTGCTATGGCTCTCTCTTGCTCTCTTAGGATTTTTCACCTAAAAGGAGACAGATAGGCCAAAAACTATGGTGGTTCACTCAAACTAATGCACGTATGATTGAAATGCACCTAAATGAAATTTCCTAAATGCAACAAACTGATAAAAGATATTGATTAATGACTGAAAACTAAAGAAATGCAAGATGTTTGAAAACACATTGTGATATGCAAAATGACCTAGAAATGTACATGAAACAAAACATAAAAATGAAAAACTGAAGATGTGCACCTGAGAACACTCTGGAGATTGGAAATGAATCTAAAATGTTGTTGATCCTAAGAATTTGGCCTATTGGGACTCATTCGCCATTCTGGGTGAATTAGTCCAAGATTTAGGAAATTGCTTTTGGGCCTGTTTCTGACAAATGGGTATCCAAAACTACAGAAAACACTTTTTAGGCCTGGTAGTGAGACTCATTCGTCACTAATGGTGAATGATTCCACTTTTGAATTTATGGAAATTCAAAAGTGGTAACAAAAGGCCTTGGTCCGCACTTCGGTTCCTAATAGGTGTCTGACTCTGAAAGTTTGATTTTCGGCACTATAAGTGACTTTTTGTGGGTATTTTTGACCTAGTCAATAAGGAGATGTCTTCAACAAGTCTTCAACCTATTCTTCAATGATTTTCTAGTCTTTAATGTACCTAAATCTATAGACACACAAGAAAAGAAAGAGAAATGTTGGATGTTAGGGCATGCGGGTTTGCCTTGGTCAAACCCATTTTAGGCAATTAAACCAAATGAAGAAATAATATGAAGCATGGACATGAAATAATGGAATTAGTACCTTTCCATGATAATTGAACTTTAATTTCTGCAATAATAGATGAATATTTTTCCCTTGAATGTCTAAAAAATGCTATCTTGATGACTTGAAATGATGAAACTCAAGCTTGCTTGACTCAGGAACATGATGAATGATGGATGAATAATGAATTAGTTTGTGAATAAGTGATGAATTAGGGTTTAGAAGCTTGTATTTATAGGAAATCCACCTAATTTTCCTATTAATTTGATCCCCAAGGCCAACATTAAGAAAAATTAAACTTAAAACCTAATTTTTCTTGCTCAAACCTCGAAAACAGCTCAAATGGGACTCATTTTCCATCAAGAGAGAATGGGTCCCACCTAGATGGGACTGATTCACCCCTAATAGTGAATGGGTCCCACAGGGGCTTTTTTGCCAGTTGAAATGTCAAGAAATAAACAAATTAGGCTTTTAGGTTGTTCTAGTCTGGTATTTGATCAAATTATACCTCAGGATGCGAAATATGGAGTCATAGCAGCCTATTAATAATGATATAAAGGGTAGATAAGGCCAAGGACACAAAGTTCAATGTGAAAGTGTGATTAAATACACTTTATATCATTAAAATAGGGTCCATACAACCTAGAAAGGAACAACATCCAATGAGAATGTGTAAAACATATTACAAAACTAGATTAAAGTCAAGTTTAATTTGCAAGCCTTCTAGATTGATGTGAAAATGAAATTAAATATATTTTACAACATTGAATTAAGGGGAAAGTAGGTCCATTAGTCTTAGATGCTTAATAAAATTCTATAAAAGTGTGAAAGTCATTTACAACACTTTACAACACCTTTATAAGACATCATTAAATGCATTTTATTCAGTTTGCAAGGGTCCAAGACCTAGTGTGGATGCGTAAAACACATCACAACACTAAATCAAGGCCTCATTAAGTTCAATTTGTCATTAATGATTCCCAAATCAAGCAAGTTATCTTTTTCTATGGTACACCCCACTAGGAGATTATTGTTTTTTTGTTTGGATGGTTGGTGTACAGCTTTACTTTGGACTTTGATTTTGTGATCTTTGAGTGGTGGGAATTGGTAATATGTACTTGTATTCTATTTATGTTGGGCTTCTTTTATGGGATGCTTGGGATTATAAGGATGGTCTTTGTTTTGTAATAAATGGTACTATTATCTAGCTAATATATCATCAACTAAATTTTAGATTTTAATTTCAGACTTGGTGGTGTGTGGTCATCAACTTCTTGGGGTTAATCATTTTTGTTGGTTCCTAGACCCCAACAATCTATTTTACATTATGTTATGTTTTGGTTTTTGTTTGATACTTCAAATCATCAGGGACGATGATTCTTAAGGGGGAGGGGATATGCTACACCCCATTATTTGAAACCTTGTTATTACCACATACTATTACTTTTATGAGTGAATAAGCTTACAATGCATGATTATGTTTTCAATGGATAAATGAGATGTATGAATATGTAATATGATGTGATTGCTTTTTAATGTTTAAATGGTATAAGTTAAATTTAATTAATGTGGTTTTCATGTTATCGGCTAACTTCATTTATGTTGAACTAAGCTCGATGCAGGAATTAATCAAACCCTCTAGTAGGAGAGGGAGAGTATCACCTAGCAAAAGGAATTGGTATGAGAACCATTATCATGATCATCTGAGTATCCGCACACACGTATTGCACTGGGTAGAGTGACCTTGTTAAGTCAAATTTGGTATGTGTTGAGTCACACTGTTATCCTTTTTGATTGATAGGTATGTTAGGGATTGTTGCTTATGATTCCTTTATGATTGTCTTGTCAATTTGAGTCATGGTGTTAAATTCCTTTTTGATGAGTTATGATATGTGAGTGATTATGAATGGATACTTATATGTATGTGGGTACGTATAATGTATGTATATATATATATATATATATATATATATATATATATATATATTGTCGGCAATACACATATAAGAGCATATGCACGTTGGGAATGCATAGACAGAAATGCCTATGTATACCCATGCACAGAGATATAATATGTGAGATTGATTGTCATATATGCATGTAAGTAAGTATGTATGTATGTAAGTAATATAAGTCATTATATTAAAATGATATATATATATATATATATGCTAATGTATATACATACACACATACATATATATACATTGATGGTAATATATACATGTACGTATATTATATATATACACATTAATGATTATTTATATTCTACATATTGTAATTGGTATTTATAAGTTATACATATATTATTATAATGAATGTATATCTAATATAATATATATAAAAATATATTTATATGGCTATTGCATGTTATAGTTTTTATGTGAATTGCATGGTAAATAGCATTATAAGTCATGCATAATAGAGGTTGTGCATGGGCCGATATGGTAGTTGTATACGTCTAAAAATGGTCACGGTTAATCAAGCTTGTTAATTAATTAAATATAAAGTATTTAATTAATCTCCTAAAGTCATCTACATATAAATAAATTTAATTATTTATTTATATTGTTCATTTTTATAATTCTTCTATCTTAATTAAATAAATAATTTTATTTAATTATTATCGTCTTCCATCTTCCTCTTAATTAAATTAAATAAATTTTATTAATTTATTTATATTAATTATCATGTTATTTCAATTTTTAATATTTGAATTCAAATAATGGAATATTCCTCCAAACACCCCCTTCATCTCGTAGTTAAATTAAATATTTTATTTAATTTCTTTTCTCAATCCGCACAATAATTAAATATTTTAAAAATATTTAATTACCTTCTAAAATCATCTCTCACACATAATTAAATGCAATTATATTTAATTATGTGAACTTCTAATTTCACCCTCACATGTAATTAAATAAATTAATTTATTTAATTATGAAATTCATTTCAACTCATTCTTCAAACGACAACCTTCCTTTGGTTCTGAATGAGAAAAAAGTGAAGAAGAGGAAACCTTTTATCTCTCTCTCAACTTCCAAAAATCTTTCACCGTTCATTCTCATAAGCTTGATCTGAACCATTACTCATATCAGCCAATCAAATCCTTTCAAAAACTCTATAAATACATGTGCAAATCCAAGCATTGGTTACACACATATGCATAAACGCATGAACACACGCACACACAATTACACTTTTGCATTCACAACTTTAGCATTTTAGCAATAATCATATCTTGATAATCATCTTATCATAGCATAGCATAATCTTGCATTTTAGCATAATATGCATTTTTTAAATCTCATTCTCTAGTAGCCCATTTTGTTGAGCTTAGCATATCAAATCTGAGAGAAAACTTGAAACAAAAGAAATCGCTAGAGATAGAGAGCAATAAGACGACTTCAAAGAAGCTGTCATTTACAATTTGTTTATCTGTTTTCCTTTCAGTTTCTTCAATCTAATGTTTTATTGATTTGTGTTTGAATTTCTTTATAATTGATCATATTTTCACACACACATAAAATGGCACCCAATGTAGGGCCTATGCCCTGATTTTAATATTTTATTGTAGAGTATTCTGACAAGTTTCCGCATTCTGGAGTTTGACCTTCGAAAAAGTTTATGTTTTAGCGGATCTGACATTTTCTGTAGCACATATGGGGTTTTTGACTTTTTTGTTTTGCAAGTTTTTTTAGTGCATCTGGTGATTGTTCCAGTGCATTTAGAGATTCACTTAGCACATCTGAGGGATAGAATAGCGCATATAGTAAATCACATTTAGAGTTAAAATCTATATTTAGATAAAGTAGCGCATTTAGAAACTATTTTAGCGCATATAGGAGTTAGTATAGTGCATACAAGGTAGATTCTTGTGCATTAAGAGTTGCATTATTTATAGAGTTAAATCTGCATTCAATTAAAAATACTGCACTTAGTAACTGTTTTAGCGCATTTAGGATTATTTTTTTGTGGCACATTTGGGCTCTGTTTTGGCACATATAGGGTTTGTTTCTATGCATCTTGTGTCTGTTATGACACATCTGAGGTCTGTTTCTGCGCATATGCTTTTTGTTTTGGCGCATATGGGTTGTAACACAAAAACTAAATTTTGAGTCTGACGCCTTCCGCAGATAGAATTTTCTTTGGTTAAAAAGAAGCAATCCTAGGATAGTCACATCTGGATAAAACGAATCAATCCTAGGATAAACATGCATTTTAAAATGAATCAATCTAGGATAGTCACCACACAATGATCTTGCAATTAAAATTGAACAATTTTTTTTGTGATGTAATATCTTCACTTAGATTAGATCACTGTGATTTGGGTTTTTCAAAAAAAAAAAGAACATTTGTTTGCTTTGTCTGTGGCAATAGGTCTGCTTCCCCTTAACTAGGTGATCAAAATACCAAACTTACCTTTCAATTTCACAAGGCAAATTTCATCGCTTTTAATTACATCCTTTTAGAGAGCCCCGCTTCTGTGGGAAAAAGTACTCACCCAAGAGGAATGACTCAAGTGGGTTCAAGCCAAAGCCAGGCTATTCCACCCCACTATAAAATTTAAAGCAAATCTGGGGAAACCCTCTTTTTCCAGTAGTGTGCAAGATAACCATCCCTAAAGCCTTTGTTCTAAAGGTTGGGAGGTCTCCTGAGGGAGTTTATTATTGCCACACCGAATGGAAATCCTTAATACGAATCTAGTGTAGTGGCCAACCAAGTCAGTTTCCAAACATTCTAATCATGCTGGTAAGGAGGAAGAATCCACCAAGACACTCACCATATAACTACTAAGGACTGTCAGGATCCCAGATCCACTTCCATCACCTCAGTAATAATAAACTGGAAAAAGATAAAAAACACGAAAACTTTGGGGTGACATGTACCTGTGTGATCGGCAGCTCTAAGATGCTCTGCTGTTGATTATTGAATGACCCACTTTGAGTATTAAGAGTCTCGCCCAATTGTCTTTCATGCTAAACCTATGAAAACACTTGTTGAAAACATTTTCCTAATCATACAGTTGGTGTTAGTGTAGGGTTTTAAAAACAACTATTTTTTAGAATGTTTGTTGTGTCTTCCATCACGTTAACTCAGATAAAAGATCATCCGAAATGAACATGAATAACAACAATTGAAATCATTCAAAAGTTATTCACATCTTTTTTTCCAATAACATTCTTGATATTTTCTCTCATGCTTAGAGAGGGAAATCAACAAAGTTTGCTTCAAGAACTGCAGCTTTCCTGTCAGATCATGAAACCCAAGAAACTTTTAGGCATGGTGAGACACCTCTGCAAATAGAAAATTTTATACAAAAAGTTGACACTGTGACAGTTTTATTTTGGATTTCCTTCCATAGATACCACACCTTTGTTGGGATTCACCGATGAGTATGTTGTAGATCCTTGACTTGAGCTTATTATCATAGGATTAGCTCTATCTCAATGACATAATCTTAATCAACCTCTTGATTTTGATAATATACCACAACCTTCTATTGAATATCCATCACATCCCAGTCATATTCCTCAGTGATCTTGAAAATTTTTCTTTGAAAACGAAGATCAAAATCTTTTAGAGTGCACCTTTCAAACATATTTCTAATTTTTGGTTCAACTTCCCCAACAGGATTCAGACATCCTTCATCATTGGAAGCCACAATCAAAAACTAGGAACATCTTTGGTCATATCATAAGATTCACATCTTATCAAATCAAGATATCACCCTCATTGCACTTGTCAAAATTGTGATCTAAGTCTAGAAGAATTCTTCAAAATCATATGCCTATCTCTACAATATCTCAATACAAAAAATTGAAGGACGCAATCCAACAAGAAGGTCATATCCAAAACACTCAAGAAGAAGATGAAAGCAGTAATTCTCATTACAGCATAAGTCGTAATCCACTTTTCAACAACAACATGGATAACAGAGAAGAAAATCCATTCCACAACTATAGAGATGTGAACAAAACCCATGTCGATAGTGATGAGGAACGAGATGAAGAACGTCTTAGAGAGGCTGAGCAAGATCCCAAATTTCACAAAACCATAGAAAAGATCTTGCAGCACGATAAATAAAAATACTTCCTCTATCTAGCTAACCAAGGAGCTAAATTGCCTCATGACTTTGATACTGAGAATTTGATAAAAAAACCTAAAGAAACACCCCTATTTGATCTTAGTGCTTTGACTCAACAAATTAAGGCACTTCAAGGACAAATTAAAGAGTTACAATGGGGAACCACAACCAAGAAATATACTCTTGAGTACATTTTTCCTTATCCTTTTGATCGAAGTCTCAACATGATTCCATTCCCCAAACATTGTGAAATTCCAAAATTTTATCGTTATAATGGGAAATCAAATCCAATTGATCATGTTAGAGACTTGTGAAACATGACTTTAGAGTTCACTCATGAGGACACTTGCTTGATGTGTTTCTTTCCCAGGAGTCTTGGAAGTCACTCTATGGAATGGCTATCAAAAATCACACCTCCTATCAAGACATTTGAAGAATTAATCAATCTATTTATATCACAGTATGCATACAACATCCAACACCAAATCACTATGATAGATCTCTGCAAAGTTGTGAAAACACCTGGTGAACCTTTTATTACTTTTCTTCAGAGATGGAGAAGAATGTTCACTAGATATCCACATCCTATTCTTGAAAAGGAAAAGATGGTTACCTTCATTAACAACTTGAATTCAGAAATGAGCTATCATTTGAACTTACATTGTCCTCCTTTTGAGAAATTGATTGAAGATACCATAACCATTGAAAGTGCTTTGGTCAAAAGAGTAGTAATCAAACATGACAAAGACAATCATAGCTCATCCAATCATCACAACAATCAGGACAAGTCTAAATTTTGGACTCGCAACAAGAATGTGGTGAATGATGGTGTTGTTGATGCAAATCATGTCTCGACCAAGCCATTTGTTCTTAGTATTCCAAGCACTTGCAACAACAATGTCAACTCAATTACAAATCAAGGGAACAATCCTCCTCCTCCGAGGAACAATGTAAATTAACATTCTACTCTCAATCAAGGGACCGCCAATAGTCAAGGTTACTGAGGAACCAATAACAATCATAACTCCCTAGGGAATACCTCAAACACAAATCCACAATAATTTTCATTCTTCTCCAATAGAAGAAGTTACACTCCACTCGGTCAATCTTTAGGATCCGTGCTCAAAGAATTGATGGATAAAAATGTCATTACCTTGCCACCTCAACGAAACTATGAACCCAGTGTGAAGCTTCCATCATGGAATGAGGCATACTATTGTGACTATCATCGATGCAAAGGTCATCGCACAAATAATTGTCAAGCCTTGAAGAATACCATTCAAGACTTAATCGAAAATGACACCATCACAATAAAAGGGCATCAAAAGTCAAATGAAGACCACCAAGCTTTTCGCAATCCTTTGCCTAACTATCAAAAATGTGAATCTTCTAGAAAAAGTGTAAATCATATTGAAGATCCGATAATCAATCATATTTACACTAATGATGAGCGGATCAATGTTATAAAAGTCAAGGAAAAGATGGAATATAGGGAGGTCAATGCAACAACAAGGGCACAAGCCAAAGTTGTCTCAAAGGGTGCCTCCTCAAAATCCATTGGACTTACACTTCAACATCAATATGATTTATTCAACCAACTTTGAAAAAATCCCGCTCAAATTTCAATCTTAGAACTCTTGAAGATTTCCCCAACCCATAAGGAGATTCTCGAAAAGGCCCTTGTCGAAACAAACATGTATCCACTGATTTGGATGTAGACCAATTTCAAGCCATGGTAGGACACTTGTCCTCACCTACATGCCTTTCATTCTCTGAAAAAGATGGTGTTTCCATAACTCATCCCCACAATTCATCATTATATTTAGAAGTCATGGTTCACAAGTTTTGTGTCGGACGAGTTCTAATAGATGGGGGTGCTAGTTTAAACATATGTACCATGAAGTTGGTTAAGGCTTTAGGATTTTCTAAAGACTCTATTGATTTCAGAAGAAAGATTACCATTAAAGCCTATGATGATGAGGAAAGAGCATCCAAAGGTCTAATAATGTTTCCAATTAGAGTGGGCCATGTCATCAAAAATACTTTCTGTCAAGTATTAGATCATGATCTTGCATACATCTTGTTGGATCATCCTTGGATCCACAAAATGAAAGTTGTCCCATCCACCTATCATCAATGTCTTAAGTTTCCTTATCATGGACAGGAAATCACGATATCAGCTGATAATTCCAATATTCAAACTTGTGCCAACATAAAATCCATTCAAGATGCTTTGGTTCCTAACAACTGAGAAGCTCATGCTAGTACTTCTCTCAAGATTGACACACAAATCAGTCAGTTAGCCAATAGTTTTGACAAGAAATTGAAATTCAAAGACCATGGAGTCGGGGAGTACTCTCTTTGTTTGGCTAATTTACCTACATCACCTCAGTCACATGGACAACCTTCCATCACACATCAAATATCAACAGCATCGATGTCAACACAACCACCAATAGAGCCAACCACAAAGTTTAATGGACAATTCATCAAAGAAAAATTCCCCATAGAAGATCCTGAGGATAGGGAAATTTTAAATTGGCTCTATAAAGATGAAGATGAAGCAGTTTTTAATGTTAAATTACCAACAAATAGATATGGAAAAGGGTATTCTAATTGCAGAAGATGGGCTATGATAAGGGTCCTATCGAAAAAAGAAAAGAAGGGGTAGTTGAGTCTATTAATCCTCCAAGACTTGCTACAAAAGAGAAAACTGGATTAGGTTATGATACTACCTCAAAAGAAAGAACATACAAACAACTACACGACACTGTCTTTGCATTACAAGAAGGTTCAAATTCAAGAGAAGAATGTTTAGCCACAATTCAGAACTTCTTGGATAATAACTCTGACATAGACTCTACTAAATATGAATGGGATACCATTTACAATGATGAGTTTTGGAGAGATAAAAAGGCTAATATGATACACAAGTATACCCCTACTCTAATCGAAGGAGAAGGGTCAGGGTCCCAAACATGAGAATCTGAACTACAAAGCAACTATGATTCTAGTGATACTGAGTCAAATCTAAACGAACAAGATTATCATGAAGATAGTATCATCATTGATCCACCTCATACCTTGAATCCTACAGTCAATTCTATTATGACCATAACCATACCTGATTTCACGCAACCCGATGACCCGATACCTTTGGTCTATCTTGATCTCATCAATTGGGATTCATCCAAACCTATCAATATACCTATGTTTCCAAATGATGAAGCTATTGTAAACTTCCTTTCCGCAGAAGACGTAAATGATTGTTCCACTAGTGATTTTTTGGCATAAAGTCTTTGATCAAGAGAGTATCAATTCTCCCAGCTACAAAAGAAAAAATAGAAAAGAAAGATCTAATGGTGAAAACTAGAATTTGGCAAAGTTATATCAAACAAAAGATAAAATAAAGAGTGTATCAGATGGTGAAAACCTTTTTAAGGCACTAGATGATGGGAATCCTGACACTCTCTCGGAGCACTACCATGAGCAATCGCCTATCTTGATTGAGCCTACAAATGCGTTCAACCTTGAAACTTTAGAAAAACCACAAATCTTACAGTTAGATATGTCAATAACAGAGAAAGAAAAACCAGAGTTCATGGAATTTATACAAGAAAATCAAGTCAACTTTGCTTGGTCTTATGCAGACATGCTAGGTCTTGATCCTGATCTTATCATGCATCACTTTTCTATCAAACCAGGGGTTAAGCCTGTAAAACAAAAGCTCAGAAAAATGCACCCCCATGTTGCATTGTTGGTTAAGGAAGAATTGAGAAAACTTCTTGATGTGGGCTTCATAAGATCAATTGACTATGTAGAATGGATCTCTAACATTGTTCCTGTATCCAAACTAGATAAAAGTGTCAGAATATGCATAGATTTTAGAGATCTTAATAAAGCATGTCCTAAGGATGACTTCCCACTTCCAAACATTGACACTATAGTCGATATGACAGCTGGTCATGCCATGTATTCATTAATGGATGGTTTTTCTGGTTACAACCAAATCAAGATTGCACCTGAAGACTAGGAGAAAACAACTTTCACATGTCCATGGGGAACCCACTATTGGAACGTCATGCCTTTTGCTCTAAAGAATGTAGGGGTTACTTATCAAGGAGCCATGACTACAATCTTTCATGACATGATGCACACATTCATGGAAGATTATGTAGATGACATATTGGCAAAG
>VDFB02106230.1:0-16150 GCA_007258455.2 Sequoia sempervirens | reverse complement strand
TTTGAATGCACACATCTCCTACAATGGCCTTTTAACATGAGAAAACTATATTTATCCATGGTCTAGCACGAGTAATATCCTTATTACACATTTTGTCATTATATTGGTCTCCTTAAATATCACCGTGACCATACCATAGTTCACAACAAGCACCATCCTTCATTTGGTGCATGGAATTCTCCTTTGGTTGTTTCTTATTATAAGAGGAAATAGTTCAAACTTTGGCTACGACCCCCTCCTTCAAATCATTTGGATACACATTTGTTGTTGGGGCATTGTCCTTCTAATCTTAATGCATTACTCCATTCATAGTGCCTCTACATTTATTTAGTAAGCCATACCCTTACTTATGCTAGAGAGTTTCTAACCCCCTTTTCAACATATTCATTTTGTATTTGGTGCATTATGTCTCCTTGGCGCTACTTGCTTCCACTAATCTCCTCTAGGTGTGGTCATCTCTAGTCCGTAGTCTTTTCAACCAATCCATAATGTTGTGCATGGTAGATATGGTGCCTCCTATATTTTCTTGAAATTCTTAAAGACTTATCAACGAATCCATTTGAGCACAGGCATCGACCATAATATTCCCATGAGACCTCATTGAAAGAGGCATTTTATCCAGTGTCCTGTGTCGGCATTGAGTTCAGACAAAATTTTCCCTATTCTTTGTGTTTAGGTGATGCATGCCTTCTTTGGATTTGCTTGAAATTTCCTAGGATTTTTCATCATATCCCTCTTGGAATATGGTTATGTTCTATTTCAAACACCTTTTATAGTCCAAAGATCAAAATCATTGAAAGAATTTATCTGATGGCTTACCCATCTTCATTCATCAAGGAATTCTTTGGCTTTAAACTCCAATTCATTATTCAAGACCACAACACAGGTTCTTTAAAGAATGAAAGCCAAAATTAATTCCTCCCAAGTGGGACATTACCAATTCCTATTCTCATTGCTTTATCTTGAAATGGTTTACCAATATTTGCTTCACCAAAAGCCCTCGTCACCTCTTTTACGAACAATGTCAATAAAATATGAAAGGAGAAAAATATCAATTGTAATATCTCATATGTTTTACCCTGTAACTTTCATAACCAGAGTGTCCTCGGATAGGCTGCAATGCAACACTTATAACTAGGCAAAGCATGTCGGGCCTATGTGGCTGGACTAAAAAAAAATTCATTTTCAAACAATTTAACCTTGAATTGATCAGACACATCCTTCAAGTGCTTCTGGAATGGAAATTTGAAGTGGGTTCTCATCAAAACTACTTTCAGGCACTTTTGGGAAATGGGAAAAATTGGCCAAATAAGCTTTGGAATTGCTCTTGAAAATTGGGCAAATGACCTCCTGAAGCTATAAAAACTTCCAGACTTGCAGAAATTCCTCCTGAGAATACAATGCAAAAGATTGATTAGAGAAATCAATCACGAGGAAAAATTTATTCGCTGTCAAAGTTGCTTATTCAAACTTTCTGCAACAATCAACTGTTCTAAACTAGTTAAAACTCAAGAGGTCACCTCATCACAAAAATATCAAATCAACCCTTGAAGGCTTGCCATTTGAAAAATAAAAACATTTGGGTACATGGAACATGTGTGCAAGAAGGATTAGCTTGAATCACCGTTGAGAAAAAGTTATTAACACTCAAATTTGGCCTCCCAAAAATGCTGTCAGGAATGCAAATGCAAAACTGAAGAAATTCCATTTGGTTTTGATTTGCTAAAAATAGAAAATCAACTCATGAAGCTTTGAAAACTGGCATGCGAGCTCATCTTGGTATAGAGAATGTAGAACAACATTCTTTTTGGCATGATGATCAATTGGTTGCATAATCCAAGCTAAAAAATGAGGCTACTTCACAAAACTGAACATTCACAAACAGCTAAACAATGACAAAACCCTCTAGCTTCGATTTTCAAAACCCTAACAAAACTCATTGTGGGAACCTTAAAATTGACATGTACAGTCACATAGGACACATGAGTGTGCCTACAAAGGGATTTTGCATGAAAATCAACGGCCTTCAAATTATGACCCTCCAAAGTAGGTTGTTCGGGCAGATTTCTCAAATGCACTTCTGAGAGTGCAAAGGAAAATTTTTGAAATAGGCATCTCAAATTTGCAAAATTTGAGAGTTCCAATAGAAACTAAAGTAATTATTTTGGTCCGCAAATTAGAATTTGGTCATACAGCTAGATAAAGTAGAAAATAAAGTGTTACCGGCAGAAAGTAGGAAGAACAGAGTATATGGGTAGTATGTCAATCCATATGCTTCACTGGATCATCATTTTTAGTTGTGGATCCCAAGGATAAGTTTTTAGGCATATATTTTATCTTACTATTAAGTTTTGTGGTATTGCATTAATCAAAACGTATGAGTAAGGAGATCCAACAAGATGTTTTTCTTTTTATTTTCTCATTGTGGCCGACTTAATAAATGTGGTGTGTTGCAGATGTATAGGGAGTAATTATTTAAATGTTTTTATGTTCAAGCATTTTGTTTTGGGTCCAAGCTATGTTGTGGCCAACTTCTATGGGTGCACATCAAAAATTGTTCATGATTTGAGCTGACACATGGAGAATATTTTTTATTTTATTTGAAGTCGACTTGTAAAGATAAGATCTTTTGTTGCAGATATATATATATATATATATATATATATATATATATATATATATATATATATATATATATATATATATATATATATATATATATATATATATATATATATATAAGTGATTAGTTATATCATTTTTGTGTGTAAGAGGTGTGGTAAAGGTGTTTTGAAGAGTGTTACAATCATCAAAAGAGTGATTAGGTGATTATGCATAGTTTCACTTGTGCATCAAATATTTTGTGAAGCAAGGAGAGCATAGCAGAGTAGAGAAAAATTGCAAAATTAGTCAAAAGGATAGAAGATCGCTACCAAGCTTAACCAGAATTGAAATCATGCAATTTTAGATGTTATTCTCTAAGTTCATTTTCTTGGATCTAATCCAAATCATTGTAAGGAAATAAGCCTCTATATTTTGAGCAACGAACTCTAGGCAGTGTGCCTAAATGCAAGTGCATTCCCATTTTGTAATCTTTCTTCTGGTTATACTTAGATTATATTTTTGATTGACCATCCACCATGGTTTTCCCCTAATAGGGTTTCCATGTAAAAATCTTGGTGTTATGGTGTTGTGATTGTTTCTTTTCTATTCATGCATATTTATTTTGTTGAATGCTTTAGTGAGATAAAGATCATAACAGTAAATTTTATTTTGTACAACACTGATTCACCCCCCTCTCAGTATTGCTTGTTTCTAAAAATTGGCATCAAAGCTAGTTCTTTTAAAAAAGTCTAATATCTTGGGGATATCTTGGAAGGTTTTTTTCATTGGATACAAGCAGTCTTCAACAACAACTTATGATGGCCTTTTGGGAATCTTGACCTGTCAAAGTCTAAGAATCATGAATTGCAAGAAAATATTGAAAGTGCAAAAAAAATCATTCAGTAATTGAAAGAAAAAATCAATGAATCAAGGGAGAAAAGAAAGGAATTGTGTGATCAACTTAAGAAGAAGAGCAGAAGCATGGAAGATGAACAATTGAGTCAATCCTTGAAAGAGAAAACAAAAGAATGTGAAAATTTTTCCATAGAAAATGTTGCCCTGAAGCATGAGATGGAATCCATCATGATGAAGATGACCAAGGAGATTGAAGATAGAAAGAAGAATGAAGAAAAGCTTGCATAAGCCTTGAAAGAAAAATCTGAACTATGCAACCGATTGGATAGTGAACTGGAGCAATCTTAAAACAATGAGGAAGTTCTTGAAAAATAGCTTGATGATCTTAAAAATGAAATTACTACTGCAAATGAGTACAAGGAGAAATTCAAAGAAAGCTCAGCCAAACTTGATGAACTGATCAAAGGACAGATGACTGATGGTGACAAACGAGGTCTTGGATATGAAGAAGGAGAAAATTCTAGATCCAGACAAAAGAAATTTGGACAAGGAAGATTCAGACAAGGAAATTAGATGAATAGAGCTAGACAAAATCTGGTAAGACAACTAAATGCTCAAATATTTAATGGCTACTATTTTTCTTGCAAAATTTTTGGTCATATGGCTTCTTAGTATAGGAGCAGGATGAACACAAGTGGACCGTCTTTCTCAGGTCAGTGCTTTAATTTCTATAAGTATTGTCATAAGTCAAGTGAAAGTAGAATTGTGATGAATAACTTTCACAGAGATGTTAGATGCTATGCATGCAATAGATTTGGGCATATTACTAACGAATGCAGATCAAGACAAAATCAATGGAACAATTGGTCTAGACAAAGAAGTGTTGTGTGCTATAATTGCAACAAATTTGGCCACACTGCCATATTCTGTTGGAACAAAAGAAGTCTAACAAAATAGAACATGCAACAGGATGTTAAGGGAAAAGGTAAATTCATTATTGATGCGATCAGGAGGAAAAAGTAGAAGAAATGGGTAAAGAAGAATTCCTCTATTGAAGGAAATAAGCCAACACCAGAATCAACTGGAGCTATCAAGAAAATATTTTAACCCCTACAGATAATTGATACTGGAATGTAGACAAGTCTAATAGGTGCGTCAATTCCTTTCAAATGTTGTTCAAAAAATTGGAGGCAGTATTGAATAATTTTGGACATCTGTAGAAGAATCATCTATCTATGTACATGGAAACTAGGAAACTAGATGAACCAGGGTAAAAGCATTTATTGTGACAAAAAGCGTTAGTTGTACGAATGATAAAAGAACATTTCTATCCTTCATTTTTCACTTTGCATTTTGGAGAAAAGTAGTTTGAGAGCCTTGAAGTAAACTTTGCTGATTTGTGGAGAAATTCAAGCGTGAAGAAGGTTCAGTGATCAAACTTCAATCTGACAGAAAGGTATTTATCAAAAAGCCTATGAATTTGTGAATTTGAAATCATGTTCACTCCTCCAGTAGTCAAAGTCAAGGACATACAATGTCCTAAACTCAAATGGAATCCTTATAAGTCTGTTAAGACCAAGCCCTTAGGCAAGTTTTCATTTGTACCATATGGAGTTTTGCATATTGAGGATATTACGGCCTATATACATGAAAATATTGAAGAATTAAGAAGCTCTCAATTGATGAATCTATATTCCCATCATATTATTCAAGAGCATTTTACTTTAAAACCAAAGTTTTAAACCCTAGAAGAGAAGAAATTCACACAGTTTGCAAAATTTCCAATATTTGAGGAAAGTGAATGGGCCTAATATGTTTTGAGTTGTGTTCATGCTGAATTCATGTGGTTGGGTGTGGCATTGAAAATCATGAAAGAGGATATAAGTGTAGTCACAGGTCTAAATTCCACAAATAAACTTCCAATCTTGAAATCTGTTAAGAATGACAAGGTTACTGAGGCAACAGGTGCTCAATGGGATAGAAGGGTAATGACAATAGAAGACATTGTTGAAGTGGATGTCAAATTCGTATCAATGGTTTTTTGGCTATAATATCTACCATTCAAGCTAGGATAATATTGTATCTAGTATAGCCATCTATGCAACTTATGAGATGGTGAAACAAAATGTAGATTATGATTTGTGTGAGTTTCTCAGAAGTCAATTAATGGAAAATTTGGGAAAAATCATGAAAGATAAGACAAATACTTTCAAATATGGTAATATGCTATTGTGTTTGTTCTTCTACTTCATGAATGAGGATTTAGACATTGGAAAAGTACATTAGAAAAAATGATGAGCCTCTAGTTGTTTAGATAAGGAACATGTTATTTGAAATTGGTGATTGCCAAATCAAGAATACTACCCTCTGGGGGTACTTTAAGAATTTCTAGAATATGATGCATGCCAGGGAAAGAATTCTCACTTCAGTTGTGGAAAAGTACAAAGATACTGTTTTCTTCATGGTGGGAATTGATCAATGCAATATGGAAGCTGTTGATCCCAGAATAATCTAGATCTTGCCTATGGGATATGAGGTAGATGATAGCATTATGAAGATGTACGCAAAAAACTTGTTGAGTTCACCTCTGGAGTAGGAGAATAAATATTTGGAACCTTTGCAAGAAAGAAAATGCAATTCCATGATCAATTAAAGAAGCTTAAGATAGTTAGGAGAGTAAGGAAAGAAGTAGAAGTTTTTACAGAAAGTATGGGCCTACCAGTAGAAGCTTTGAGAGAAGCAAGAAGGAAGAGAGATGAAGCTAAAGTAGCAAAAGAGTCAGCAAAAACTGAGTTTTCTAGTCTAGGAGTATCTTCTTCCCACACTAGATCTACAAGGAGTTCCCCATCCCTATCTACTCCTACAACCAAGCCAGCTCAAGACAAGGTGTCCGGAAAAAGGAAGAAGAATAAAATCACAAGAACATATTAAGTTGTTTTTGAAGATGAGGAAGAAACTAAATCAAAACAAGTTGTGAAAGAAATGAAGGCTACTGGAACATAGGCTATCAAGTTAAACAAGAGCAAATCTTTCAGTAAAGAATAAGAGGAAAAGAAAAAAAAAAAAGTTGACAAACCCGGTATGTCAATTGAGGAAGTTGTGAATGCAATTATTAAGGATGGTAATATTAAGCCCCTCTATGAATGGTTTGAAACTTTTGATGAATCTGGTTAGAAATTTCTTGAAGAAGCCACAATAAAACATAGGAATATTTTCAATAAGGTTCTTGTTGAAATTATGTCTAGTTTACCCAAGAGTTTGTATGATTTTTTGGAGTCAAGAAGATTAAGTGCTAGAACAGATGAAGAGAATCCAAGGAAGAGAATTCTTGCTGATTTATGTCCAGAAATGTCAATTGAGGAGATGAATTCACTCCTTGAAGAGGCAAAAAAGTAATTTAAGGGCAATACCAAGGTGAATAAACTCATGATTGGTGAAACTAATGCTATTGTTAGTGAAACCAAGAAAATTTTAGAAGAGTTCCTATCAAAGAATAAGATAAATGTTGAAGAAGTGAATACTAAAGATGTTCTCAAGAATGAGGAAGTGAATGTAGATGCTAAGGATTTTCAGATTCCTCCTAATGTAGAAAATATACATACCCAAACCGGTGATTCTAAGGTACAGCAAAGAGAAGAGGCAAAATGAAGAGGTTAAAGCGAAACGGCAAATCAGAACAATCAAGAACCTAAAGCAGCGGTGGCACTGTCACAATTATGGAGTACATCTTTGATGTAGTACCAGATCCTCGACTGACAGCTCAATCAATCTATCCACCTGTCCTAAATTAGATACAGCGTCGTCACCGCAGAGATTTTAGTTCACAGCAGGCAACGCGTTTCACCAGAATAATTCATGTCATGGATTGCGCGAAGGTTCTCTTCGCGGAGCCAAAGAAGTTACACCAAAGCTCACTTTGAATCTTTTGAAAAATTAGCCTTGATTAAGGTGGAGATGGATTTTAAGGAAAATAGATTTGGTAGTTTAAAAGAACTGATTGCAAAAGATAAAACTTTGCTAGCCACCTATATGAGAAATATTCACGATACTTTGTCTGAAGATGGAAAAGTGTATAAGTCATGTTTAGTTTTTACTAAATTCACTGAAGCTGATGAGAAAAAGGTGAAGGAAATTAAAAAGCAACTGGATACTATCTCTAATGCTTTTGAGCCATTAGCTGGTAATGATGGTGAACAAGAAGGTTAGGTAGTATCTTTGCTTGACAAAATAATGAGTTTAAAGCATGAAAATAAAAGAATTGTAGGAAGAGCATGCAAACTCAAAGGACTAATTAGTCTAAATATTGGAATAATGGAAAGTGGATTAAAAGAGGCCAAAGATGTTATGGTAGCTCTTGACCTAATAAAACTTGAAGCTTCAGAAACTCCGTCTTATCTACTTTGTGGTCACATAACCATTTTGGAGAGTTTCAAAAGAGTTTGGGACACAAATCTATGTGTTTTGAAGAGTGACTTTGCAGATATCTTCAAACTTATGTAAGTCACAAGTTATGTTTGTATAGTTTTAAAATTTTTCCTTTTGGATTCCCAAATTTTGTCATTGATATCAAAGGGGGAGAGAGAGTGCAATGAAAAATTCATTGACATTCTAAAGGGGGGCAGTGTTTTGAAAATAAGTTGTGTTTTCAAATTTTGAACTTTGGCAACATACTTATGGTTTCAACACTTAGTCATTTTCTACTAAGTGTTTCCATCAATGCCAAAGGGGGAGATTATCAGAATATGGCTTCTATTGTTGTCACTATTTTGTTCCATAGATCAGAACTTGGTCATACCAGCAAATAAAGTAGAGAATAGAGTGTTACCGAAAGAAAGCAGGAGGAACAAGGTATCCAGGTAGTATGTCGATTTGTATGCTTCACTGGATCATCATTTTGAGTTATGGATCCCTAGGATAGGTTGTTAGGCCTATATGTTATCTTATTGTTAAGTTTTGTGGTGTTGCATTAATCAGTGTATGAGTAAGGAGATCCTGTAGGATGTTTTTATGTTTATTTGCTCATTGTGGCCAACTTAATAAATGTGGTGTGTTGTGGATGTATAAGGAGTAATTATTTAAATTTTTTTATCTTCAATAATTTTGTTTTGGATCCAAGCTATGTTGTGGCCAACTTGTATGGATGGGCATAAAAAATTGTTCATGATTTGAGCCGACACATGGAGAATATTTTGTATTTTATTTGAAGCTTATTTGTAAAGATAAGATCTTATATATATATATATATATATATATGAGTGATCAATTATATCATTTTTGTGTATAAGAGGTGTGTGAAAGGTGTGTTAAAGGGTGTTATGATTATTAGAAGAGTGATTAGGTTATAATGCACAATTTCACTTGTGCATCAAAGATTTTGTGAAGCAAGTAGAGTAGAGAAAAAGTGTAGAATCAGTCAAAAGGATAGAAGATCGCTATTGAGCTTAACCAGAACTAAAATCAAGCATCTGTAGATGTTATTCTCTCAGTTCATTTTCTTGGATCTAATCAAAATCATTGTAAGGTAGTGTGCCTCTATATTTTGAGCAGTTAGCTCTACGCAATGTTCCTAAATGCAAGTGCATTCCAATTTTGTAAGCTTTCTTCTGTGTATACTCAGATTATATTGTGGATTGGCTATCCACTATGGTTTTCCCCTAATAGGATTTCCATGTAAAAATCCTAGTTTTATGCTATTGTGATTGTTTCCTTTATGTTCATGCATATTTCTTTTGTTGAATGCTCAAGTGAGTTAAAGATCAAAACAATAAATTTAATTTTTGCACAACACTGATTCAACCCCCCTCTCAATTTGCTTGTTTCCAACATGAGCTATGTTCAACCGACGAAATCCCTTAAGAGTTTAAAATCCAAAAGGGCAATAATATTTGATGGGTTGTTGCTAAGAAACCATGATGCCTACAAACATTTTTTCTAAGGTTGTGAGATCATGTTGGGTCCCTATACAATAACCTCTTAGTTTTTGCTATCTCAAAGGTGTTTTCCCATGGTGATGAGTTTTTCAGTTGAGGGAAAATTTATCAAATGCAAGGAGTGTAAAGTTGCAAAGTGGTGCAACTTATTTGCAACTCATACGCATCAAAGCCAGATTATTCCAAACATCTAGATGAGTATTTTATGCCATGGATGGTCTTTGCGTAACCCAAACATTGAATCACTTGCTACATTGACTAAAGCATTTCCATTAAGAGTCCAAAGTGCTAAAGACACAATCTTTGAAGGGCTTCAAAACGATGCTTATGAGACTTCTTTTGTGAGGGCATCCTATAAAGCTGCTTATACCGGGAGGAATCGAATTTTTGTCAAATCATATTTTTAGAAAAATATAATATTCAAGCCTTAAAAGGTTCCATTTAAATAATTTAATTGAAGATGGTTTGATAAACTACCCAAATCCCAAACCCCTCGGAGAACTCGCTTAGTCGCGAACCATACCCATAATAGAGTCTCTTTACACCTATCAAATGTCACAAAAAAGTTCATTTTGATTTACCTCAGATCAATGAAACTTTCTAATTTTTATTTTTTTTCATGTATGTAGTCTTATTATAGCCCAAAATTATAATTTTAAATAAATTTAATTGATTATTATGGCTTTATTTTGCCTTCGTGAAATGGTATTTTTACTGCAAACGCTTCCTTTTGTTTGCAATATGTGAAAAAATAGCAGCATTATTAAAAATAAAAATAAAATATTAGCACTAGATATTGAATTCCTTGATCCAAATAAAAGAAAAAATGAATCTTCACATATAAAAAAAACACATAGAATGATCGCGCTTATGTTTGAATTATAATTGGTTTGAATTCAAAACTGATTAAAGAAAATATTTAATAAAAAAAATATAACCAAGTTGAAGCACTAGATATCAAAGTTACAAATCTAAATTCAAAAGAATTATAATTTTATCCTTCATGGAAAACATGGTATGCGTTATATGGTGAGTCACTTTTTAAAAATCTTGTTTTCTAAAAAAAAACTAGTTTTTGAGGGAGATGGAAAAATAAGTGCAATATAATTCTAATTTTTTTGAAAAACATATATTTAGAATCTATAGACAAAATTTTATGAAACTCTAGTTTACATAATCTTAAAATTCTTCACGGTTTAGCCGCTATAGGTGCCTCAAAGTGAAGATTTAGTTAAAAAAATTTATTTAAGTGTCCAGTTTGGCCAAAAATTGTAAGCCACTATTTTGGGATCACCCTAAGGCTATGGGATCATATTGTGACCCTATACAATAACCTCTCTTATTTTTTACTATCTCGGAGGCGTTTTCCTATGGTGACAAGTTTTCAGTTGAGGAAAAAGTTGTCAAATGCAAGCAGTGTAAAGTTGCAAAGTGGTGTAACATTCATTCTATAGATCGTACAACCAAATAGACTGTTCCAAAAAGTCTAGATGGGTATGCTTATGCTATGGATGGTCCTCCTTTACACCCAAATATACTGAATCACTCTGAGCTATATTGGACTGATGATTTCCCTTAAGAGTTGAAAGTGTTAAAAGGAAACAATCTTTGAAAGACTATTTCTCAAAAATCGTGATCCTTACAGAATCTCTATCTTAGGCTATGGGATAATATTAGGACCCTCTACAATAACCTCTCTTGGTTTTTTCTATCTCAGCGGCATTTTCCCATGGTGACAAGTTTTTAGTTGAGTAAAAATTGTCAAATGCAAGTAGTGTAAAGTTGCAAAGTGATGCAATTTTCATTCTACAACTTGTATGAATAAATAGACTATTCCAACATGTCTAGATGGCTACGTTTATACTAGGGATGGTCCTCTTTTTCACCCAAATATGTCAAATCATTCTGAGCTACATTGGATCGACGATCTCCCTTAAGAGTCCAAAGTGCTAAAAGGTAGCAATCCTTGAAGAGTTATTTCTTAGAAATCATGATTCTTACAAACTCTCCATCTGAGGAAATGGGATCATGTTCAGACTCTCTACAATAACCTCTCTCAGTTTTTTCTATCTCAGAGGCGTTTTCCCATGGTGACAATTTTTCAGTTGAGGGAGAAGTTGTAAAATGTAAGTAGTGTGAAGTTGCAAAGTAGTGCAACGTTCATTTTGCAACTTATACAAACAAATAGACTATTCCAACACATCTGAATGGGTATATTTATGCTAGGGATACTCCTCTTTTCACCCAAATATGTCAAATCACTTCGAGCTAAATTGGACCGACGATTTCCCTTAAGAGTCCAAAGTTCTAAAAGACAACAATCTTTGAAGGGATATTTCTCAGAAACCATGATGCTTACAAACTCTTTGTCTAAAGCTATGGGATCATGTTGGGACACTCTATAATAATATCTCTTAGTTTTTTCTATCTTGGAGGCATTTTCCTATGGTGACAAGTTTTCAGTTGAGGAAAAAGTTGTCAAATGCAAGTAGTGTAAAGCTGCAAAGTGGTGCAACTTTCATTCTACAACTTGTATGACCAAAAAAATTATTCCAACATGTCTGGATGGGTACATTTACACTATGGATGGTCCTCCTTTTCACCTAAATATTCTGAATCACATCGAGCTACATTGAACCAATAGTTTCCCTTAAGAGTCCAAAGTGCTAAAAGGCCATACCATCTATTGTACGATGTGTAATTCAATGGTATGGCCATGGTAGATCTTATTAGGAGTGTATAAGGTGTCTATGTGGGTTTAAAGAGCTGGAAAGGTCTATAGTTGAGTTGGTGAGTTGCCATGCATGGCAAAAATGAGTGAAATTAGGTGAAAAAATAGTGGTTAGAACATGTTAATGTCAATGAAACATGGAGCTAGCAAGATTTAAGGTTGGATCAAGCTTTTGTAGGTCCTAATAGATGTGTTTGATGAGTTTATAAGGTGTGGCAAGGTTGGAAACACTGATTTCCTTTAAAACCTCATGAAAGTTGTTAAAAATGAGGGTTTGTTGAAATAGATCTTTAGAAAGCGTATCTCACCAAAAAAATTGTGGTTTTGGTAGTTTGGTAGGTTGTTTAATGTTTTTCCATCAAAAGTTTAGGTTTGGGAAGTGTCTAAATATGAGTATCTTTGTAAAATAGGTCTATTTTGGAGTCTTGGACAACAAAAGAGTGCTAGTTTGAAGCCTTTGTTTCAAAGGAACCTACTGAAGTTTTGAAAGTGTCAAGGGTTGGTCGGTTGAGCTAGTCCTTAGTGTGAAAAGTGAGCAAAAAAGGTCTACAAACCTACTAGATAGAGTAACTATTTTAGTGAAGTTGCTTCCAAGTTTGGGTTTGAGGATCAAATTGGAGTTTGAATCATCTTGAATCCACCTAGCTCTTGCATCAAAAAACTCTCACCTAATCAACTTGAACATCATGCAGACCCAAATACCTTGTTTCCACTTTGATAGAAAGCATCCAAGCATCCAATTGGTGGATTAGTGTTGAATTATTGATTAGAATCTCAAACCCCTAAATGGAGGTTTTCAGACTGAGTCACTATAAATGTGCTCCCAAAACTTTTATTCTTGATGAATGATATCAAATATCTTTCAAAAGAGAGTTAACTCCTTACTCTATAAGATAAAAGACTCAATTACATTGGAAATGACCTTCACATGACCTTTTTCACAACTTTTTTTTTGGAAAAACTGGCAAGCCACTATAATTTATTAAATATAAATAGGAGATATTACAAAACCTAGTTCAAATGAGCATACCACCAGGAAAGAACTAGGAAGAAAACCTATGGTTGTAGCTTGATTAAGTACAAAATCTCTTATAGAATTGTCCCAATAATAGTAACAAAGCATACACCTATATGACTATTTCAACCTATGAGTTTCCAAAATACAGACCCCTGTACATTTTAAACATACCCTTTTTACATTGCTAGAAATTTGACCCATATTTCAAAAAACATCACTAGATATACATTATGCCCATACACAATTATGACCTTTTTACATTGTTTCACATTTCAAAATTTAAATTTTACAAATTTTCCCTATTGGACGCATTCACGGCACAGTCTTCCACAAGAGTATCATGTTGATGTTCTGGAGTGATAAGTACCTATACAAACCATCAAGGTAGTAGCTAAACTACATACAATTGAAAAGATTCTTATAATAACCGATCTATATTATTCTAAATGACCTAATTGATGATCAGATGGTAATGAAAACTATAAAAGACTCTTACAATAACACATCTATATTATTGTAATTTGTCACATGCCTCTCCAAAAGGATCAGAGCTGGCTATTGTTGCAGTAGGTCCATGATCAATCATGCCAAAAATATCACAAAAGTTATCAAATAAGAGATCTATATTGTTAGAATAGAAAATATTCTTAGACTAACAAATCTGTATTATTCTAAACAACCTAAATGATGATGAATTGGTACTGCAAACTATAAAAGATACTTAGAATAACCAATCTATATTATTCTAAATAACGTAATTGATAATGAGATGGTAATGAAAAATCTAACAGACACTTACAATAACCAATCTATATTATTGTAATCTATAGCATACCTCCGTGAAAGGATTAGAGCTAGCTATTGTTGCAATAGGTCCATGGTAAATCATGCCAAAATTTCTAAATTACCTGATTTAGATTATTGGTTGGCTTCTTATCAACACATGGAAGCCTCCTAGCAAAATCCCATGTATAATTTTGAAGAGGATCATCTATTCTTTCTATTCTTGCAAGTGCTCTATCTAAAGTCTTATGATTTATGTCAAAATCAATACAAGTTTGTCTCATAAAGTGAGCCTTTTTCAATTGATGGATTACTATGCTATTTTTAATGACTCTCCTAGCAACTCTCTTATCTTTTTTCTTGTTATTTTTTCCAATAGACTTGAGAGCATTAAATTTTTTTTTTACAATAATAGAATTTTCTTTGGCTTCTTGTTCACATGAATCTTCAATTTAGCTAGCAAAGGTCTCATATTTTGCATCTTTATCAATTGTATGAAAAGTTGGCATTGCTTGGTCAATGTATAATCAGTAAAATATTGGTTGAAAAGTCTTGTAGCCCACAATCGAATAGCTCATGCTGACCTCTTGCCTTCAAAATTGTTTATAATGTTCTCATCGATTTCAAGTAACTATTTAGGGGTTCTTGAAGCTCTAGAATTTGGAATGTCTTTCTTACACACAATGTTCTTAATTTCTCATGTAATTTGGTGAAACATAATTTACACTTGGTTCAATATTATGTTCAACATTTTCAATTACAACATTTTCACCTTGAACATTTTCAATATCAATTTCAATAATTTCATTCCCAATTTCAATATTATGTCCAACATCTTCATTTCCAACATTTTCACCTTGAAATTTTTCAATATCAATTTCAATAATTTCATTCCCAATTTCAATATCATATTCAACATCTCCAATTCAAACATTTTCACCTTGAACATTTTCAATATCAATTTGAACATTTTCATTCCCAATTTCAATATCATGTTCAACATTTTCACTTTGAACATATTCAATTTCCTCTTCACTTGAAATACCATAGGGCTTAGGTTCACCAATATTTAACATACCTTGTCTTCTCTTCCTATGACCTTCTCTATCTCTTTGTCTCTATGCTTCAATTTTTTCTTTTGTAAGATTTCTCTTACGTTTTTGCTTCTAATGGCTGCTACTCCTCATTATACCTCATAAATGATGCTAAAAAAATTATTTCTTATAAAAAAATTAAGTAGAAGATGCTCCAAAAAGTTAATATTTGTCTCTTCCTGTCTAGAATCTCACTTTTGTCACCTGTAAACAAAATATAGGGTCCATTGGGATGCCCAAAATAGCCCGCATGGAGTTTTTCTATGGCCCACAAATCTGATATCTTATTTGAAATTTTTTTTAAAATGTACTATAATGGTAAGATTTTAGTGTTATAAATTTGATATCCTATTTGTGCACACATAGACCTAAGAGTAATTAGGAGGTGGAGTGTGGGAAAGAGAGAGAGAGAGAGAGAGGCGAGATGGAAAGGGAGAGATAGAGAGAAAGGAAGGAGAGAGAGGAGGAGAGAAAGGAGAGGAGACAAAGAGACACAAAGAGAGGGAGAGGATAGAGAGAGGAAAGGAGATAGAGAGAAATTAGGAGGGGAAGAAGAGAGAAAAGGGAGAGAGAGAGAGAGAGAGGGGAAGGAGAGAGAGAAAAGTATAAAGAGGGGAAGGGAGAGGGTAAGTAGGGAAGAAGGGGAGAGAGAGAGGGGGTTGAGGGTTGAGGGTAGAGGGTTGATGGTATAGGGTTGAGGGATTAGGTTTGATGGATTATGGGTTTAGGGTTTAAGTTTTAAGGTTTAAGGGTTTAAGGGTTAAGCGTTAAGGGTTTAGGGTAGAGGGATAGATATAGGAGTGAATGAGAGAGATATAGGGAGAGATAGGGAGAGAGAGAGAGGGAAAGGGGGAGAGAGAGAATTAGGAGGAAGAAGGGAGAGAGGGAAAGAGAGAGACAGAGAGAGATGGAAAGGGAGAGACACAAAGATAGAAAGAGGGGGAGAGAGAGAATTAGGAGGGGGAGGGGAGAGAGGAAGAGGGGAAGAAGGGGAGAGGGGGGAGATAGAGAGGGTATAGGGTAGAGGGTTGATAGTTTAAGGTTGATTGTAGTGGGTTGACAATATAGGGTTGAGGGATTAAGGGTTTAGAATTTAAGGTTTGAGGGTTTAAGGTTTAAGGGTTAAGGGTTTAGG
>VDFB02106229.1:0-11217 GCA_007258455.2 Sequoia sempervirens | reverse complement strand
GAGATAGTAGCTTGGTTTTTTGTGTTGTGACATCACCCTAGCCATAGTGTGTCATCGGGTTGTCAGTTGGGATAAGTTATTTTCCTTGTCGTCTCGTCTCTCCTTGCTTGCGTGATTAAATTTCCTAGTGAAATGGTGTTTGCTTTATTTAAATTTATTGCCAAAATGCATAAAGGAGTGCTTGTTATTTAATTAGTTAATTTAATTCAATCAATAAATTAATCTAATCATGGATTAGATTTATTTATTGATTAAGTAAATTAAATTAATTATGTTAGTATTATTAAATTTGAGGCAAATCAAAAAAAAAAAATAGATGGAAAATTGCCTTGCATTCCTCTTGTAATAAAATAAATTAAAAATGTTTTTTTTAAAAATGTAATTGTTAGATTCAATTTTGTGAAAGAAAGGGAATTTAATTATCATTGTGGTGCAAATAGAATTCTGTTTAAATAAATATTATGCATTTGAAGTGGGAAAATGAAAATTGTTTATTAAATTTCAAAAAAAAGAAAATATCCAAAATAGCAATAACTTTTGGTGGGTGAACTCAAATTAGGGGTTTGACAATTTGGAGAGGAAAAATGGATAAGGAAATGAATTTCATTTTTGAAGAAGGAAAATTTTTGAAATTGGAAATTTTGGAGAGCAAAAAAAAACTTGGAATTTTTGGAGAAAATTTGGAAGGAAGGATTGGAAAGACTTGTTGAAGCAAAATTGGAAACAAGTGCAACCTCCATTGAAGGATTCAAAAAGCTTGGAGAAAAACAAAAGGTTCCATGTTTTCCCTCATTATGCAATCTTATTTTAGAAATTTTGTTTGAAATGGTTCAATTTAGATTTGGAATTCAAATTTTGATTCAAAACCCATGTTGGAATCACCATTCAAACTTGAATAAAAGAGCTTTTCAAAAATTTTGTGAAAACAATATGAACCAGAATTTATCCTCAAACTATCAATGGGAAATTTGAAACAAACTTGAAAGATTCAAATGGTTTCTTATGAAAATTTGTGTTGTTGGGAAAATCTCTATTTAACTTGTGAGAAATCATGAAATTATTGTGTTAGATTATGTAGTTTCAATGGAAATTCATTTTGTTTCTCAGATTGAGAGTTTGCCCAATTTGGGTATTGAAGAAATGTATTTTCTCAATCAGATTATGAAGCTATTTTTGTGTATATATATATATATGTATATATATAAATACCAGTTGATATGTATTTATACATATATATACATATATATATAAATATATGTATTTATTTAAATTCAAAAATTTTGTTTGAGTTCTGGGAAGTCATATTTTATGACTGTGTTTTTTTTTCACCAGTCGTTTTCTTTTGGTGTTTAAAATCCGCGTGGCGGATTTGATTTAGTCGCTGGGCGAAGTGAATGGGGGAGGGTTTAAACCCTCGGCCACCCCATGGATGGCGATGGCCGCCTGTGGTGGCAACGCTGTCACTGCCAACACAGGTCGCTGCCTCCATTCATGGAGGCAACATCCCCTATTCACAACAGGGTGCGGCCGAAACCCTAAGTGGCGTGCTTAAGGAAATATGGAATTTGCTTCTTTTTTTAATTTCGTTTATTATATTTATTAAACATGAAACATATAATATGTAATTCAATTTCAATGTTTTATTTTGTTAATTAGAATATAATTTATATATATTTTTTAATAAATATGTTATATATAATAATTTAATATTATTATATAATATATATATTAAAATATGTGTATATTATATTTTAATAAAATGGTTAAGGAAATATTATTCTTATGTAAATTTAATTATATATATATATATATATATATTAAAATATATATGTATATTGCAATGTGATTTATTTTCTGAAAAGAGAAGAAGTATTTAATTTTTAAATGTGATGTTTGTAAGGAATAGATGAAAAATTGGATATAGAAAATTATGGTTTAGCAAAGAATGATTGATTTAATTTATTGTATGTATTGTGTCAACAAGAATCAAATGAACGTCCAAACCCTTATGTGATTGTACAAGAACATAGTTTATTTAATTTGTTTAAATGCACTAATGCGATGAATGATTGGATTTACGAAATCCGAAGGTAGATTACCTTATATTGTTTGCAAGCTTTCTTTCATCATGGGGTGCTTATTCTTGTTGGGATTTGAGTCAGATCTCGTAAGTCTTCCAGCTTGAATCATCTTTTATGGGTTTTGGGGTTGTCGACATGTCAATCAACCTTGTTTGCCATGGGTAGTGCGTACTTGTGTCTAGTGTTATATCTGATTATCTTGGACGGGTTTTGTTTACTTCATGTCGTGTTTAGGGATTCATTATCCCTAGTTCATACTTGAGTACCCTTTTGGTGGTGGCATAGTTCCTCGTGTTGTCTTAGAGAAGTGGCTTGCATTGAGGGCCAGCACACAAAGTGGTGCTAGGAGATCTCGATGTAAGTTGGTTAATTCAGTGAAAACTTAAACCAATTAATTAGTATAGGTGGTACCAACATTTAAAAAGATTAATTTTGCCTCTCTCATGGACGCAAGTGCTTGTATAGACTTGGGATGAGATGAGAAGGCTTGGAATGGAAAGATTGTTATCTTGTCCCTTCGAAAGATAACTGATTCCGCATTGGTTTGCATGTGGGGCCAGGAGTCATTAGAGGTTACCAGGATATCCCAAGATGGGGGCCGGGACCTAGGAAGACTTTCCAGGATATCCCATGCGACATTGTGATGACACTTCTCCTAAGTCAGCATTATGTTTGAATTCGTGATGTGTTCATTTACTTAAAATCTGGAAGCATTGTAACCTTTGTGTCATGTGATGTCATGTTCGTATCCTTTTTCAGTTGAGTCATGTTGCCTATGTTTAGAGGTTGTTGGACTTGACCAGAAATCCTTGTTACTATCTCCTAGCACGGGGGGTGAGCCTTCAGGTATCACTTGGTTGGGTGGAACGTGCACCTTACTCCGTTGTCTTGGCGTTTGCTTATGTGGACGAGACTTTCATGTTGGAAAGCTCGTGGGATCGAGTTGCTACCTTGGTTTCATTTATGTTAGTTGCTCTTGTATTTTATTTACCCCTCATTGTTATCGAGGTGGAAATTGTAATAGGCAATCATGTTATTGATTTACCTCATTCTGGGAATGAGTGATGTAATTGTAATTGTATAACTTTTGTTATTGGTAACCATGAAGGATCTCATGGTCTTAAATGAAAATCTCATGTATGGAATGTATGTGCTTTAATTATTTAAGTGAATGTTGCTATGTTTCATTTCATGCATGTTGTTTTAATTTGTGATTTAAATAATCTTGTCTCGTAACCTTAGGGGATTGTTGGCTTTGTGTTGTAATCTTACATGTTTTTGTAATTGAACCAAAAAATAAATAAAAATTTGTGCATTTGTTTAGTAGTTTGCAACTTCCCCTAGGGTTGCGTGGTGGGGTAATATGTGATCATATTTATATTGGTGATGGTTCAAGGTGATTCTTCCTAAGGACAAGGTTGTGTTATTTTTTATATTAATTCCAAGGTCTTTCAAATCAAAATGGGAAATAAAATCCCATCAATGGAATTCATACCTTATGACATAAAAGGCATATCTTAAAGTTGTGGTGCTCACTTTATCATTTCATTTTACAAATTTTAGCTCACAAGTATGAGCTAGGGTAGCAAATTGGTTTTTCTCAAAGCATTTTTTTGATTTTATTTTGAAACCATAGCTACGAAAGAGCTAGGGCATGGGTTCCATGGTATTCTTGAGCCTATGGTGGACTTCTAGTGGTAGAAATGGACTTCAAGCTGGTTTGTTGAACATGGCAATTGGGTGCACTTTGTGAAATTGGTAATCTTGTTTTCAGTTTGAAATGGAAAAAAGTTATTTTTTGTTGCCAATGATTGTGTTTCCCTAAATGTTATCACTTTGCAAACAACATGGTTTTTTTCTCACAGCTGACTTAGGGCTCAATGAAACTTGGAGAAAGAGGTGGTATAGAAGCTGATAAAATGAAGAGAATGGTTTCTAGGTTGCACAGACAGTTGGGTTTCAAGATGACAAAGTGGTATTCAAACCCTTGTTTAGTTTATTTGGAGTTTACATTTGTCTTCGCAACTGAAAATGGTTAAATGGTTTGAGTTCTCCTTTGAATGTCTTAGTTGCACTTGATAATGGCAGTCGTGTTTCTTTTTTGAGAATATTGTTGACTTTGTGGTTTTTGAATTCATGGTGTTAGCAAGGATTTTCTCAATGTTATGGGGTTATTTCTTTTGTGTTCTTCTTGACCCTTTTCCTAGGGCACACCATTGAAAAGGTTATTTTGCATTAAGTGATTATATTGAGGGGATTTGCATGGTCTTATTTGTCGATTCCTTGTGTTTATTCTTTGATTTTAGTGTGGCTATCATATGTACCGACATAGCAAGAAGTTAAGAGGGAGTGTTGACAACAATCTAAACTCTTACAAAAATTACTCCACGTTGCATGTTGAATGCAGTTATGGAAATATTCTTCGAACAGTTTGTAAAAGGTTACATTTTTCGGTTATGACAAGAGACAAATGGCAGCATATGTGAACTTTTGTATACTTATATAAACAATGGTTTATCATTGTTTTGAGTTCAATGCTTTTAATAGAGATATCATGCTGAAAGTAAACAAAATTCTATGATTGAAGTTTTACAAACATGATGCAAAACAATTTGTATAACTGATATGTTTAATATTTTAGAGGTTCCAGAATGAATCTTTAAGATGTTAAATGTATTAGAGTGAAAATGAAATATGATTTGAAGTGAAACAAAGAAATCCTCTGTAATTTACATTCTATATTGTTGATGATTAAATGTGTGTATGCCAGTGAGGCACTCTTGTAACCAGTGAGGTTCTTTGGTTAGTGACACCATTTTTTCCAGTGAGGCATTGTAAACATAAAAAAAAATTAGATTAAGCCAGTGAGGCATCATTTTTGGAGTGGTTTTTCTACCCCTAGAGGGTTTTCCACTCATCAAATTCTTTGTCTTATGGTCTCATTACTTTGATGTGATACAAGATAGAACATAGTTTTCCTCCATCAACAAATCAAGCAAGTCCTCCCTAAAAGAAGTCAAATGTGCACCCCTATGATTAACAAGAAGAGGGATTGAATTACCATGTCTCATAGCCTTCACAGAGTTGAAGAAGAAAGATGTGTTTATGTCTCCCCCTCCTACAGCTAGTCAATCCAAGCCTTATGTTTCCAGTAAATTTCCTCCCACAGCTCCCACTCCTCTAGAGCCTTCAAATCCCTCGCTTCCTCCCTGATAGAGTCCTTTGAAAGACCAGATTCCCTAATCTCTCATGTGATAGCATCCAAATCAACTTGAGCAACAACCTTAGCATGAAAAATATTGTTGAAACACTACTTGTTCCACCTTTTGAATTGGTACTTCACATATTGTAGCTACTTGGTAAAGGAGTACATCACAGTGCCAAATGTAGGCCTAACTAATTGCCACCACTCAGTAACATAATCCTATAGAGAGGGATCCCACAACCACATAAGTTGAAACTTGAAGGAGGGAGAGCAGACAATATGAGCTGAAGTAGTGGATAACTTAATAGGACAATGATATAAACCCCTCCAATCCAAAACCTCAGAGCTAGTAGACTAGGGTCCACCAACCTAGAAGCAAGAAACTGGGAACCTGTCAAGCCTCTCAGTGATATAGTCATCTCTAATTCTCCTATTATTCCAAGTAAACTATCCATTATTGGGCTTAATATCAATAAGGTTCAATGTAGAGATATTATCCTGAAGAAAGTTATCTCTCACTCAAACCCCCTCTCTCCCACTCCCTCTCTCTCTCCTCCCTCCGTCTCTCTTCCCTGTCCTCCCTCTTCCGGTCCTCTTTCTTGGATCTCCTCCTCCCTCTTTCCATTCCGGCTTCCCTCCAACCCCTCCCTCTCTTGGTCCTCCCTCCACTGTCCTGTCCTCCCCTCTTTCATGTCCTCCCTCCATCCTCCTTCCCTCTCTCTCTTGGGTCTCTCTCTCTCCCTCTCTCGCTCCCACCCTACCTAGACAACTCTCTCACACTCCCTCTCTCTCTCTGAGCTCTCTCCCTCCCTATATCCCTTCCTCTTAAGTCTCTCCCTCTGTCTATCCCTCCCACCAGGCACCTAGATAACTCTATCTCTCACTCCCCCTCTCTCTATCTATATATATATATAATGATGTAGTATATAATATATAATATATACTATATACTATATTATATACTATATACTATATAATATATAATATAATATAATATATAATATATAATATACTAGTATATAGTATATATTAATATTATATATATTATGTATTATTAATAATAATACAAAATATTCTAAATAATGCACATAACGAATATCCTTTGTTTTTGACAAAATCAATAGGCTCGGGATTTTTCTCGAGATTGCCTTGGGATTTAACTTGGGAGTGTCATACCTGGAAATTCAACTAAAAAAACATGTTTACAAAATTTCCTTAATTTTTCAAAGTTCGCCCTTGTGGCTGACGACTTTTTTTTATCTGAATTTGATGAAACAAAAAGGGATTATTGAATAAATTGTCAACTTTCCACCAATATATGATATGGCTTATTTTGAATTTAATAGATAATTATTATTGATTTTCTACATACATTACAACTAAAGTCCTAATTGATATGATGATTGAAAAACTTCTATAATTTTCAAACTAATAATTTTCAAACTATTCCATATTTTTTGAATCTAAAAGATGTGTCACATTCTATGCTTCTCATACTATAGGATTAAAAAGAAATGAATTTCATAAAGTTTTGACCAAGTTATGGTGGTCAAACAAATACATTTTAATAATTTTGAAATGTTCTTATAAAATAATCATAACTAATTATTTACTTACAAATTCAAGCATGTGTCCTCTACTTATATTGTTTTTTCTTGTACTTAGGTTAGTTAGACATACACCTACTTTTTATCTTTTTCTTGAAAATTTAGTAATACTACATGGAAATTTCAAATTTTCACAAAATAGATTTACTTTTTTCCAAAAAAGTACTAGTAGCCTCAAAACTACATTCAATTTGCTACAAATTTTGTTCTTTACATATTTTTCAAATTATCTTAATAACCTATTCAAATTTTTATGTCAAGTTTCCTAAGTCTGTTTTTCTGAATTTTCATTGCCACTTAGGGGCCTAGTTTGGACCCCCATGATCCTACACTGACCATTGTTTCAAAATTGTATCAAAATCACCATTTTCAAATTTTAGCATCTTAGAATTAGTAAATTTTTGCATTTTAGATCTAAAAATCGTATCCAAATTTATCATTTTTTGTTCAAACATTTTCAACACTTGTATTTTGAATTATATTAGTATAAATTGAGAAAATTTGGGAAAAATATTCACTTTTAGACCTGCTCGCAAGCAGACCTCAAATCCTTAAGTAGTATCATACATAGTCAAAGTTTTAATTTTTTAAAACCCTATCCAGGACAGAGACATGCTTGGGTAGCTTTGTCCTATTTAGGTAGCTTTATCTTGCTATTTTTGGCTGAAATTTTTCCTAGATCTTTGTTTATGTGTTGCTTTTGTTGTCTAAATTTTGTTTTTGAATTTTGTTCATCTTGAAATTGTTTTTCTTGCTAAAAATATTGCTAGCTTGATCCATAGGGCATAACTCATGTTCTCATTGTAAAAATATTTTCATCATAATTCATGTTTTATTGTTAGATCTTGTTAAGCATTTCAAGGAATTTTTTTTACAAGCATGCCACAATGAGTTTATTTCCCCTCTTTTGTTTATTTTCATTGATCCCTCTCTCACTATCTCTCCTACTTGTGAGAATTTTTTGGTGCAAGAGGATTTAATCATTTACAATCATGACAATCATAGTGAACACAAGGAAATAGGGTGCTCCACCTTTTGGGAGATGGAACTCATACAAGGGGGGACCTATTTCACTCCTAGTTCATAGAGGAAACCCTAGAGACTTCTACCCAATGAATCAATTAAGGGAAGTACTACTAGGGAAAGGTTTCCTCAGGTGTGATTAAAGAGGGGTTCACCACTAAGAAAATGGTTAGAAAGAAGGAAATGCAAACATGAGTAAACTAAACCCTAGAAACATAGAATATGAAATTAGATAGGAAAACAAAAAGATACATAAAAGTACCCAGAGAATTAGAGATGACTAAGCAAGGCCTAAAAACATTGAAACTTGTTGCTTTTAATGTGTACTAGGACTCATACACTAGACTAGGTGATTTATTCCAAGTCTAGGGTTTCTGGGCTAAATCTGGAATCTCACAGTGACAAGTCAGAATCTATTGAAATCTAGTAAAATGGCTATACTAGGACTCATGCGCACCCCAAACTATTGCAAAGTTTCCCGAAAATGTGAAAAGTGTTCTAAGAGTATAATTTTGAACCAAAACTTTGTGAGCCTTTGAAGATGGATTAAATAAGCACTTTCACACTAGTTTCAAGAAAATAAGTTGGGTATATTGCTCTAGATCTAAGTTTATGTGAGCCTTAACAACTTCTTATGACAACTTTCGCAACTTTTACAACTTTTCAATTTTGGGTACTTTTGAAGGCTTCAAATCCACTTTTTCTTCAACCTATAAACCTACAACATACAAAGAGAGAGAAAAAGTGTTTTTATATTAGGGAATAGGGGTTTTCCTTGGTCAAACCATGTTTTGGTAATCAAACCTTAATGAGAAAAGAAGCATGAATGAAATGAAACATGAAACATAAGATGAAACAATAAAACCTTGTTTGAAACCTTGTAGATCTACAAACAAGCATGAAGTGGCCTCAATGAATGTAGATCTTGATCATGATTCTTGATGAAAGATAATTCCTTTGAATAATTGAATTGATCTTGAACAGTGACACATCACAACATTAGCTCAAAACCACATGCATGATTCATCAATTCTTTGACATGATGAAATGACTCCGGATTGTTGTAATAATCTTCTATAAATCTGCTCTTGAATACTTTATAATGCTCTTGTGAAAGTACTCTTGATTGCTTATGATATTCTAGGATGAAACTATGTAAAATAACCTTGTATTTATACTTGTTTATGCCAAATTTCCCAAAATTACAATACTACAAGCTAGCATTAGATCTAGGATAATAAAATCCCACCAAGAATTTGATTTAAATTAGGTCCTAGTTCAAGCAGTACTCGTACACCACCTTGGGCATATGATTCCCAGTGTCTTAAACATGAGAAAGAAACTCCAAGAAGTATCTTGTTTAATGCAACATTCAAAATCAAGTCCTAAGACCTAGGTGGGACTCATATGCCCAATGTGGCATATGAGTCCTAGATCACGAAATCTAGAACACAACCTTAAACATTGAATTATGATTGGTTATTTGATAAGTTTTAGGATTATCCATGGAAAGATGCAATTAATAAGTCTTGTGGATGCAAAATAGGACCAAATAAGGCATAAATAAGCCCAATTAATTAATAAATCCCTAGATTAGTGTGAAAGTGTAAAGATACACTTTACAAATCCCTAAATAAGGCACAATTAGGTCTATTTAGTTTAAAAGGGCCCTAAACTTAATGTGAATGTGTAAAACTCATTACAACACTAAATCAAGGCAACATTAATTTTAATATTATTTATTCCCAAATTAAGTGTGAAAAAGGGATACTTTTTTCTACACTACACATGGTTGTTCTTGTCCCAATACCTCACCCACTTGGGAAGAAGGTACCTTAGTGTTAGAGGATCCAATCCTTGAGCGTCATGACAATCTTGTTTGTTCCTACCCCCCCAACCTCTCCTACTTGTGAAGACATTATTGGACAAGATGATGACACCATTGACACATTTCCTTCAAAAGAAAGTAAGGTTAATTGAATAGATGAAGATGATAAGGTGACATTAGATCCCTCCTCAATAGAAGATCACCAACAAATAGTCAACTCCGTTGAGGTTGAGAAAGCATAATTGGATATTAGATATCCTTTAATCATTGGACATCCTAAAACTCCTTTAATTATTGTACCTCCTAAGACACCTCTCATTATAGGACCTCTTAAACCTCCTAGACACATTTTAAACTTGGCAAAACAAATCACTAGTAATCATGTGTCTTAGCAACCAAGTTATCACATAGTTGCTCACACATATAACACTATAAATAATAAGAAACCAAAAAAACCTCCAACAACCATCCCATTACTTCAACCATACCTCCCACCCTCACCTAACATTACATAGTGTAGTGGTAAAGAATTTGATCTTTTTGAGAAACTTTGTAACACTCCTACTACAATATCCTTATGGGATTTGATTCAACATCACCTGTATATCATGGAATGATTCATAATGCTTTGTAGAAATTTATTGTCCCTCCTAGTGTGCAAGAAAATGATGTGGTAGCCTTGTTTGAAGCTATGAATTAAGCCAATTTGGATATGGCCTTTCATCAAAGTTAGTTACCCCCTTTGAAAACACAAAAACAAAATGATTCCTTATTGATAATGGCTAGTATTAACAAGGTTGGGATTAGGTGTACCTTATTGACAATGGTTTAGGGCTTAATGTTTGTAGTGTAAATATTTTGGATAGAATTGGAGAAAACAAAACTTTAATTCAACCCATTGATTTATAGATCAAAGGTTTTGATAACATGGAAAGACAACTGCTTGGTGTGATAACTTTACTTATTAAAGCTAGTAATGTTTTGTTGCAAATTCCTATCATTGTCATGCCCCATGAACTTTCATACAATATTCTCTTTGGTAGACCTTGGATTCATGAAATCAAAGGTGTGCCTTCAACACTTCATCATTTAATGAAATACACATACAACAATAAGGTTTACATAATAAAAGATGATTCAAAATCTGAAAATTATTTACAAACTAAAACAAGAATAGAGAGTCCTTTTAAAACATTGATACCAACTTCAAAGGTGGAACCTTTACAAATTGAAGACAACGATGAGTGTCTTTCATCGGTGACAAAGTTGTTGGATGATGATTGGGAATCGCTATATTTCACACCTACATTCTTGGGGGAACACAAGATCACACCATCAGAATAAGAAAAATATAAATAAGTTGTAATGATATCAACACAATCTATCACTGAATCATCAAAAACATCTACAAATTCTAGCAAAGAGGAAAACATAAATTATACATCCACTTATGATGAAAGTGATTATGAAACA
>VDFB02106228.1:0-23910 GCA_007258455.2 Sequoia sempervirens | reverse complement strand
TGGGGAGGTGCAAATGCACTGGTAGATGCTACTTCTGGAGCAAGAACTGATACTTCAGGGAATATAGGCATGGTGGTCTTTGGCGAAAACTTCCCAACATCTATCAGATTGTTCTTTGCTTTGATTACGAAGCTATATGTGTCTGGTAGCGTGGTTCTGCCCAGAGCCTAGATCATCATCAAAATATCAGGGTTGATAGATTTCAGGTAGAAGATGAATGCTAGCTTGGATGGCAAGCGGATTTTGGTTGGATTCTCTGCCAAGTTACATGGAACCGAGCATTGAAGTCAGTCATGGCTTCATGCGAGGCCCACTTTATGATTTCCAGCTAATGATATTGTGAAGACTTGTCTTCATCATTAGAAAACCTTTCATAGAAAGGGTCTCCAAGTTGATCCTAGGTACCGATAGTATTAGCCTACAGAGTGCGATACCAATCTAACACCTTACCCCTAAAAGAGGTTGCAAGTAGTCTTAACACCACATTTTGTACAGTGATTCCATGCACCAAACACACATCCACCACATCTTGCAGATGTTTGGAGGGTGTCCTTGAGCCATCCTCGCTAAACTTAGGTATAGATTTTAAAGTAGAGACCGAGATAGGGGCCTAAACAGTGGGCGCTATTGGTGCTATGAGAGGACTTTTGATGTTCCATGCCACAATTTCTATTAGCAATAGGCAACATGCCTAGACAAAGGGGTGGAGGAAGTGGGATGTTCACAAGTTGGGTTGAGGTCTGTACTATTCCTAGTGGCAGTACTAGCAAATCAGGGTTATTTGCTGTTTGGGACCTAGTAACAGGCTGATGGCTCATACACCTTCTTTGAATTTAGATTTATTTAAGCAAGTCCCACTAGGCGTGCTAGAAAAAAGAAAACCATTGATGCCAAAAATTAGAAAAGTAAAAACCATTTATGGGAAACTCAGTTAATGGGGGGACCAATTGTGCTAAACTGAGTGACCTCTGAATTTTTAAAGAAGCTGACTTGTTCTGTAATTGGGGGTGTGGAATGGGAAAAGGAAGTAGATATATAAAAAATAATCTAACTAAGGTGATGCGCCAAGGAGTAGATATAGGCATGGTAAATCTATCTATTAGGATTTGATTTAAGGGCTCGATTGTCATATCTCAACTTTGATACTGCTTGATTTTACTTTATATAGAACTACAATATGAGTGTGTGGTAGAATAAGTGTGTGATATTTGAATGAAAGAATAAATGAATGCCATTTTATTTTAGAGAAATGAAATGTGATGATTATTATTTAAATTCAAATGATGTAACATAGAGAATGATATATTAGAATGATGAATTGAATTTCTTGGATTTATATTTTTGGACACTAATCTATTAATGGGTGCCTAAATTTACATGAGATGCAGGTTTGTTGAAGACCAAGAGTGTGGTTGAGGTAGAGGAGGTTAGCCACTTGGCAGGGTTAAGTTGGAATGGATCCTCTCTCACACACACACCACTTAGTAACATATAAATTGCATTTAGGATGTTATCTAATTAATTGTTTATATTGTTTTACTTTGCAATGTTTATTTAAATTAATTAGTGGTAAATTTTTATTTTTATTTTAGATCGCAGGAATCGGGTAGCACGACTTATAAACCGCAAAGGCGCCTGCAAACTTTTAACGTGATCGGGCGGCATTGGCCGACATTTCTCCGGGCAATTACCTATGACTCTGGGAGACTAGAACTGTGATCAAGCAGAGCCGCAACGGAATTACTTAGCCAATCGAGCTAGGGCCCCATTCTAATTAGTGGTAATTAAAATGCATAGAAATAAAAGAATTAGTTTAGTATATTTTTAGTTGATGCTTTATTTGAGAATTAAGATGTTATTCATTTTATTAAATTGAGGATAATGTGTTGCATAGAAAACAAATCTTGCTTTCTTTTAAAATTAGATTGATTGGAAAACTTAGAATAAAATGGAAAATGGGAAGATTTTAGAAAACAAGCTGATAGAAAAACAATACAAAAATAGAAAAATATGAGAAAAGATAATTAAAATTAGAAAAATAAAATAAAATAAAGCAAAATAAAGCTGGAAAAAGGAGGAAGAAAGTAATAATTTTTTTATAAAACTCTTATTTTCTCAACAAGAGGATTCATTCTGAAAATTATTATTTTGTGTTATCTTTCTTCTTTCTCTCTAAAAAAAGAAGAAGATGCAAAAGAAGAATAGTAGAATTCGATAGGAATTGGGAAAAGAAGAGAAATAGAACAAGAAAGAACAAACAAAACCAAAAAACAGTTTCATCAAGATAGCATTGGATACTAGGTTTTGATCGATTATTCCATTGTAATTGTAATTCAGTTTGTGTAGACTAAAGGATTGTTTTTGTGTGCCTCGTGTGAAAGATTCAAATTCATGATAAAAATGGAATATGTAGTTGAGAATATGCCATTGTTGTGAAACAAATCTAATTAATTTTTTGTAAAATTGTAAATCTTGACTATAGAAGTCTATATTTTTCTCAGTCTTCTAAAATTTGTCAGTATAATATATTACATGCATAAATCATATTGATGCTTATCAATTTCATTTCTAGAGACACAATCAAATTTATTTCTACTCAAATTTCATCATATTATATATTTGTATATAGATTATACTGTGTTGTATAAAATATATACAAGTACATAATATAATTGTGATTACTTTTGGTAAATGAATGATGCATCAATGTCTTTTGGCTTGCATGGTTTTCACTGTATATATAAAAATATATGTTTGTAGCCTAAGCTATGAAGAAACCAGCACTATGGAGAGGACAAGACCTCTCCACAGGCCACGACCTATGGACAGGGTGCTACCCTCCCACAACGGTCACGCCCAAGAGGGGTTGGCATCTCTCTCCTTCCCGTTTGGAAGGCTTTTGATTTCATATATTACTGGTTCACTTCATAGGAATGATTTATTTTGGGCTTTTAACATCATGATCTGCTTATGACATATAGTTTATTTTGACATTTTTTTTTCTATAGCCCACGTTTTAAATTCATAGATAATTTTGATTTGGCTTTCAAAATTATACAATCACTGTACATGCGAGGTGTGATTTTCACAAGGGAAAATTAGAGTCTGAAAATATATAAGTTAACATCTTTCTCTCCCCAGGCAGTGCTCCGATGGCCTCCTATAAAATCTTCCTTATTTTTGATACAAGTTCAAAACCTGTAGGATATAGTTCAAAAAATCTCGTTTTATCATTACCTTCTACGACTGTATTGTATGAAAAGATGAATATATAAATATATTTATTAACTTGGAAATCTTGTTTTATCATTACCTTCTGCACTTGTATTGTATAAAAGGCTGAATATATATATATATATATACATACATATATATATATATATTTATACACACACACACATATATATATATATTTATACACACACACACACACACATATATATATATGTATATAAATATATGTGTAAATGAATATATATGCATACGTAAATTTATATATGTGTTTGAAATTACAAGTGCATGTCTAAATCTATACATAATAAATCTGTATTTGCTATTTCGATTGACAACATATTTTGAGTTCTTATTTCTCTTTAAATGGATCTTTTCTTGAATCTATGTATCTATATATATATGTATGAGTATATACATATCTATCTATATATGTATATATATATATATATATATATATATATATATATATATATAATTTTTGAAACGATATTTAAATATGATTTTAATGATATGCGTAATCCAAGTTTATTTTTTGCCTTATAGACAATTTTTTTGAATAATGTGTATATATTTATAAATATATACGATTATAAATATATATAAACATATACTCTTATGTTCATGTATATATATTCTAAAGAAATGATTTAAATCGGTTATGAGAATCATAAGTAATGAAATGGTTGGATTGTAACTGCATTGGAACAATTATTTATTAAATATTTCTTTGCCAATGAAATGAAAAACTTGTATAACATTTAGAGAACTTGATGATACTTTAAACTTGAGAAAATTATGCTATATGTATTTCTTTTATAAAACCACCTCTGGGACAGGATGCCGAATTTGGGCTTCCAAAGATGATAGTTTTCCTTTTCAAAACTATCATTTATTCTTTTATTTTGCTTGGCCAAGCTAGATGCACCATTGAAATAGATGGATTAAAAAGCCTAGAATTTTATATATATGTATCTCTGCCACATCCTGATAGTGAGTAATATGTCATTCTAGTGTTAGGAATTGCATATAGGCTATAGGCTTGCATCGAGAGTTCCCTCCTACTTCTCCGTTCCAGGTTGCTAGGCTCCTCGTGCAGGGTCATAGTTTTCTTTGAGCTAGGTAGAAATCCGGGGAAGTATTATGCTTTGTGGTTGGGCGAAAAAGGTGTCTGGACCCACTCTTGGTCTTGGATTTGTGGAAGAAAAAGCAGTGTCATGGAGGTCGAGCACCGAGGATTCCTCATCATATGGATACTCATACACATTTCTTGTCTTACTTTGTATGGCTTGCATATCCAATTGTAAACTTAACTTGTGAACTTGAAGTAAATATTGATATGTATATCTATAACATTGAAATAGATGTTTTGTAATATCACATTGTTGTAAATGATTGTAATTCGATATTGTTAAATTTCCTTAGAGAATTTCTTCATATATCTTATTTAATATACTTTGTTTCATTATCCATATTAGAAATGTGCTTTTCTTTTCAGATTACTATGTTTAGTAAGTGGGATTGACGTCCTTTACATTTGGTATTAGAGCCCTAGGTTCAACGCTTCAGCCTCAAGACTTCTACGCTATAGGTTGCAATGTGAACCTGTTTGATGACCTAAATTTCTAGGTGCATCGAGTGATTTAGCACCCTAGTTTGGGTCAAATATTCCTTTGATGGGTTGGAATCTCGATGATTCTTGGATGGTTCAGTTGGGAACCAAGAAGAAGAATAGGCATTGTATGACTATATTAGTTGAGAGTACTCTTTGCTCTAGTGGCATTTTCATAAGAATCCCCAACAAGAATAATGTCATGGTTTAAACAAGGATTAGAGATTGTATCTTACAAAAAATTGTTGAGATATTTTGATGTATATACCTGAGCCAAGATGGCTAAGACATGATGACAACCCGTGAAGTGACAATGTAGGAATAGAGAAAAATTGTGAGAAAAGAGATCTCTCTTCAAGGACATAAAGGGTGAATGAATATGTTATAAAAAGGATAAGATATAAGATTGCTAGAGTAAAATAATGATGTTATGACAAGTAGAAAGAAAAATCAACTATAACCAATAATTCTTTAAGGAAGAAGAGAACCAAGAAGGATGTATTAAGGGTAAGGATGATTGTAATGATAATGGTATTTGATTATGAGAAAGTTGATTTTTAGGAAATGCCTTTTCTTTCCTAATAAGGATGTGTGTATGATCCATGTGATCTTTAGTGAATGCAAGTTATGCTGCCTTAAGGGTCTTTGATATGGACCTAGGACATAAGCTACTTATATAAGTTATCATGGTTAGCCTTATTGACAAGGCAGGAGTTTTTGATATTGTGAGACCTTATGAGTCCTGTATGCTAGATTTATATAAATGATTTTTTTTTATATATCTGGACTTGTGTGAGTAATGCATCGTGTGAGTTATGCACTTTGCATATATTGTGCGAGTAATGCACTCTTGATTGATTTATATTTGGTGCGAGTAAGGTACTTACGATTGTTTTATAGTTGGTGTGGGTAATGCACTCAAGCTTGTTCCCGTATTATGTTAGAGATTGTATACTTATCTTGTGCAAGTGACACACTTGAATAATTATTGTTTCCACATCTCGTGTATGTGTGCTGCATTCTTAAGTAAATTATTGTCTCCATGCGAGTGATGCAGCTTGAGACAGTTCTCGTACTTTTTACGAATGAGAATTTCATGTAATTATTGTGTGAATGTTGTATTAATGCGTTATCCATATGAGTGGTGTATTCCTGTAAAGTGGGAATTGGTAATTGCTCTTTGTTGTGAGAATGAAGTGTTTATATGCCTTGGGTTGTGGATGTTCGCTAGTGTATGACTATGTGTGTCATTGCATGGAGATTGAAATTCCCTTGAATGGGATGCAATTTTTGTTGTTGGCATCTTCAGTGATGTTGGATGGTGAAGTAGAATGGATCTCATGTTTTGTGTGATTGATTCTTAGATGACTCATTGTTCGCCATGATTGAATGTGTTCTCTTACTTACCTTGGATTTTGGAATCCAAGTATAGTTTACTATTGTACTCCCTCTCTTGTGACTAGAGTTAGTCATGTAGTTCATGTGTTATGTAACTTGTAAAATTTGATATTTTAATTCTATTTTATTGAATTTGATTAATTTACTAAATGTTGTAAAGGCCAACATTGATTTTTTATTTGTGTTTGTAAGTATAGCCATTAGTTTTTGATACTTATCTATCTTGTGACCATTATGGTCATGTGCAAATTATTTTTGAAATTGTGCACATTTTATGCCTTATTGTTGAAATCGAATTTTACTCTTTCCATGGTTTGATTTGTTTTCTAACGGTGGCTATGCTTGAATGCTTTAAATTGCTGGTCAAGTTTCATGTTATGTGCTCTATCGTGTCCATGATGGGCCTCTGATAGATTGTATGAGGGAGTAGAATATGGAGAATATACTAGATCTTGGTGTGTATGATGTTAGAATTGATAGATTGAAATTCCTTGATTCGTTGTTAGATGTAAGTGTTTAGTACATGAAATGTCAAGAAAGTTTGGAAAACACTGGTGTTGCTATGGATCAATTGATTTGAATATTTTTCTAATTATTATTTGTGGGTGTCATGTCTAGATAGTAAAAAAGATGTGAAATGGAATTTGAGAACATGCTTAAAGGTTGACTCCTAATTATGTATATCCCATGAGTTATGAGAGAACTTGTTTTTGTATATGATGAAATAATAGGTACTGGTAGGAGGAATGTTAGTTGAGAAAGAAAAGTAGTTGTGTAGCAAACTTCAGTTAAAGATGGATAAAATAGAGAAGTAAGGATGAAAAAAAAAATTCTAAAGGATAAATGTAAGACATAGGAAGGAAAATTCCTCATAATTGTGTAAAGAATAGAATGTGGAATGTTGTAGTAACACAAAATTTGAATGGAAGAATGAAAGACTAATGACAAGATAATAATACAAGGAGTTGAAGGTGAGAAGAAACCCTTGGGACAAGAATATTTGTGTGGAAATGAGAGGAAAAGATAAGATTGAAAGAGTTGATTGAAGTTTGACAGATACAGTGTATTGCTAAAAAAAAAAAATGGATAAAAAAAGGTGTTGTAGAACTAAAAATGGCTAAGGAAGTTACTGGAAGGTGTTCTAAACTAGAATCAACCAATAGATGGTAAAGGAAGTAAAACCACAAGATAGAGAAGATGAATAATGAAGTATAATTCAAAATGAGATGAAGATATGATTCAAATTCAAATTGGGCATTAAACATAAAGAAGGGATAGTTCAATAAATGAAGATACATATGTAGATAATGATGGAAATGGGAAAAGTACAAGAAGGTACAAGTCAAGATACATGGAAAGTTCAAAAATCTGAATTATCAAAGGAATGGATTGCAAGTGTCCTAGTCTTAGAAGAGTCGGTATGCATGATGGTTGGTTTGGACCTAGTTGGTGCACATTTGGAATTTGTCTTGTTATTTTGTAACCTCAACCTAGTGATGGTTGGGAGGTAAGATCTTTTGAAAATATGTAGTGTTTTGTAAAAATTTGAGATGCTCGTTTTCATGCTTTGAGTAGCATTGATGGATTATGATTTAGGCATCATCTAGTGGGCATCAAGAGTGTGATTAAGTTTGTATACTTGAATATTGTGATGTTATTCCTTTATGTTGTGGAAAAAGGAGCCATATGTTACTTGGATGTAATTGGATGGTAGTAGTACCATGTGTTGTTAAGTGTATAAGTAGATGTACCGTGTATGTGGTGTGCATGATTGACATACTTAGTAGGCAAGGGTGGTGCTAGTGCAGCCACCAATATTTTTAGAGAGATGCAATGTTAAGTTGCGGAAACAAAATGTTGTGCATTATAATGTCCAATGGGATGAGTATTCGGTGGGAAGAGCCACCTGGGTGAATGCAGAGGATATTGATAGATCCTCTCCTCATTTGATATTCTAGCATACTTATTCTTTACACTTATTATGACTTTTATATATCTTGGATGTTTAAGACTATTATGTAGATGTTTGTGATAAAGACATTGAGACGATGTCTCTTCCAAGTGGGAAAGGATGTCACGTCTCAAATTTGATACTGCTTGGTTTTACTTTATATAGAACTGCAATATGAGTGTGTGGTAGAATAAGTGTGTGATATTTGAATGAAAGAATAAATGAATGTTATTTTATTTTAGAAAAATGAAATGCAATGATTATTATTTAAATTCAAATGATGTAACATAGAGAATGATATATTAGAATGATGAATTGAATTTCTTGGATTTGTATTTTTGGACACTAATCTATTAATGGGCGCCTGAGTTTACATAAGAAGTAGGTTTGTCAAAGACCAAGAATGTGGTTGAGGTAGAGGAGGTTAGCCACTTGGCAGGGTTAAGTTGGAACGGATCCTCTCGCACACACACACCACTTAGTAACATATAAATTGCATTTAGGATGTTATTTAATTAATTATTTATATTGTTTTACTTTGCAATGTTTATTTAAATTAATTAGTGGTAAATTTAAAATGGATAAAAATAAAAGAATTATTTTAGTATATTTCTAGTTGATGCTTTATTTGAGAATTAAGATGTTATTTATTTTATTAAATTGAGGATAATGTGTTGCATAAAAAACAAATCTTGCTTTCTTTTAAAATTAGATTTATTGGAAAACTTAGAATAAAATGGAAAATGGGAAGATTTTTGAAAATCAGCTGATATATAAGAAAAAAAATCTGAGAAAAGATGATTAAATTTAAAAAAAAAGAAAACAAAGCAAAATAAAGCTGGAAGGAGGAAGAAAGTAATAAAGGATTTATAAAACTCTTATTTTTCAAAACAAGAGCATTCATTCTGAAAATTATTATTTTTATTATCTTTCTTCTTTCTCTCTAAAAAAAAAAAGGATGCAAAATAAGAATAGTAGAAATGGACAAAAATGGGAAAAGAAGTGGAATTGATTGGGAAAGGACAACCGGAAAACAATTTCATCAAGATAGCATTGGATACCAGGTTTTTAATAAATTATTCCATTGTAATTTGTAATTTAGTTTGTGTAGATTAAAGGATTGTTTATGTGTGCCTTGTGTGAAAGATTCAAATTCATGATAATAGGGTATGTGCATGATCATCATGGAAAAAATAGGCCCTTAAGTGGCATAAAAATAGAAAAATCAAAGTTAGGCAACTTGACGTAAAAAATTGAATAAGTTATATGTATTTTTTCAAAAATATGTAAGAATGTAATCTATAGAAAATTGAATGTAGTTTCTAAACTACTAGGTATTCTTTTCTTTAAAAAAAAAACTATTTGGTGAAAATTTGAAATTTCAATGTAGTGGTACTTAAATTTCAGGGAAAAAATAAGAAGTAGGTGTTTGTCTGACCACCCTAGCCACAATAAAAAGATAATATTTTTTTATAAGATTTTAGATATAAATAGAGGACTCATGCCCTGATGTGATGCATATTTTTTTATAATTTTTTTCCAAGTAAATAATTAATTATGAATTTTTATTACAACTTTTTAAAAATATAAAGAATTTGTATGTCTGACCACCTTAACTTGGTCGGAACTTCATGAAATTCAATTTTTCCCTATTTTAATCCTATAGTATGCAAAGCATAGAATGTGGCGCATGTTTTGGATTCAAAAGTATGATACCATTTAAAAGCTATAGATTTTCCAATCAACCTATCAATCGGGACTTTAGTTGTAATTTGAATAAAAATGAATAATAATTACTTATTAAATTCAAAGTAAAGCATAATTTATATTGGTGGAAGCTGAAAATCTCCTTTAAAAACCCTTTTCGTTTCATCAATTTTAGGTAAAAAAATAGTCGTTAGCCACATACCAATCATATTGCCACTTTTTGGCCCATCATGATCATACACATACCCAACAATGGAATATATAGTTGAGAATATGCCATTGTTGTGAAACAAAATTCAATTAATTTATGTGTAAAAATTGTAAATCCTGACTGTAGAAGTCTATATTTTTATTAGTCTTCTAAAATTTGTCAGTATATAATATATTACATGCATAGATCATATTGATGCTTATCAATTTCATTTCTAGAGACACAATCAGATTTATTTCTACTCAAATTTCATCATATTATATATTTGTATATAGATTATACTGTGTTGTATAAAATATATACAAGTACATAATATAATTGTGATTACTTTTGGAAAACGAATGATGCATCAATGTCTTTTGGCTTGCATGGTTTTCACTATATATATATAAAGCTCTGTTTGCAGCCTAAGCTGTGAAGAAACCAGAGCTGTGGAGAGGACAACAACCTCTCCAGAGTCCACAACCTGTGGAGAGGGTGCTACCCTCCCACAGTAGCCACACCCAAGAGGGGTTGGCATCTCTCTTCTTCCCATTTGGAAGGCTTTTGATTTCATATATTACCGGTTCACTTTATTAGAATGATATATTTTGGGCTTTTAACATCATGATCTACTTATGACATATAGTTTATTTTGATGTATTTTTTTTCTATAGCCCACATTTTAAATTCATAGATAATTTTGATTTGGCTTTCAAAATTATACAATCACTGTACATGCCAGGTGCAATTTTCACAAGGGAAAATTAGAGTATGAAAATATATAAATTAACATCTTTCTCTCCCCAGGTAGCGCTTCGATGGCCTCCTATAAAATCTTCCTTATTTTTGATACAAGTTCAAAACTTGTATTATATAGTTTGGAAAATCTCGTTTTATCATTACCTTCTGCACCTGTATTGTATGAAAGGATGAATATATAAATATATTTATTAACTTGGAAATATCGTTTTATCATTACCTTCTGTGCTTGTATTATATGAAAGGCTCAAGAATATATATATATATATATATATATAAATATATATGTGTAAATGAATATATATGCATACATAAATTTATATATGTGTCTGAAATTACAATTGCATGTCTAAATTTGTACATAATAAATCTGTATTTACTATTTCGATTGACAATATATTCTGAGTTCTTATTTCTCTTTAAATGGATCTTTTCCTGAATCTATGTATCTATATATATATGTATGAGTATATACATATCTATACATATATGTAGATATATATATATATATATTTAATTTTTGAAAAGATATTTAAATATGATTTTAATGATATGCATAATCTGAGTTTATTTTCTGCCTTATAGACAATTTTTCTGAATAATGTGTGTATATATATATAAACATATATTCTTACGTTCATGTATATATATTCTAAAGAAATGATTTAAATCTGTTATGAGAATCATAAGTAATGAAATGGTTGGGTTGTAACTGCATTGGAACAATTATTTATTGGATATTTATTTTCCAATGAAATGAAAAACTTGTATAACATTTAGAGAACTTGATGATATTTCAAACTTGAGAAAATTATGCTATATGTATTTCTTTTATGAAACCACCTCCAAGACAGGATGCCGAATGTGGATGTCTAGAGATGATAGTTTTCCTTTTCAAAACTATCATTTATTCTTTTCTTTTGCTTGGCGAAGCTAGATGCACCATTGAAACATATGGATTAAAAAGCCTAGAATTATATATATATGTCTTTGCCACATCCTAATAGCGAGTAATATGCCATTCTGTTGTTAGGAATTGCATATAGGCTATAGTCTTGCATTGAGAGTTCCCTCGTGCTTCTTCGTTCTAGGTTGCTAGGCTCCTCGTGTAGGGTCAAAGTTTTCTTCGAGCTAGGAAGAAATCCGAGGAAGTATTATGCTTCGTGGTTGGGCGGAAAAGGTGCTTGGACCCACTCTTGGTCTTGGCTTTGTGGAAGACAAATCAGTGTCATGGAGGTCGATATTTGAGGATTCCTCATCATATGGATACTTATACACATTTCTTGTATTACTTTGTATGGCTTGCATAGCCAATTGTAAAAATTGTGAACTTGAAGTAAATATTGATCTATGTATATCTGTAACATTGAAATAGATGTTTTGAATTATCACATTGGTGTAAATGATTGTAATTCGATATTGTAATTTCCTTAGAAAATTTCTTCATATATCTTATTTAACATACTTTGTTTCATTATCCGTATTGGAAATGTGCTTTGTTTTTCGGATTACTATGTTTAGTAAGTGGGATTGATGTCCTTTACACCAATCAACAATCTGCTATGTCCTAGAATGACATAAATTAAAGATAGAAGCCTGTAGAATTCATTCAATGAAATAAAATATTTTTCATGCACATTCACTGAAAAGAGGAGTCAAGGACATGATCTAAACTAGAAAACTTGTATTAAAATAATAGAAGTTCTGAAAATGAATCATTCAAAACAATAATGACATAGTATAAAGTTTATCAAAAGCTTAAGAAAACATAAAGGCTGAACAAGGGAATAGTCTGCAAGTTATTTTACAATAATCTAAAAATAGTAGAAAGGCCTGATGTCTTTTATAAAAAAATTGTATCTTCTCGAAACTCATTTTCTGACGTAAGAAGCAGTATATATATAGCCAACAATCCATCGCTTGGCCAACTTGTAACATAAAAGATTCTATATCTTGAGCAATGATTTCCCTCAGCCGTTGTAACAAAAGATTCGGGCCATGACATGTAGTCGCTTCCCAGCTAGATGCATCCCTTGCAAATGATGGCAGTGGTCCAGAAACATCCCGTGCTGACAAGTTTTGCCTCCCAACAAAGGCAGTTAGAACACACGACAACATGTCACATATTGTTGTTTTCTCCATCCTCTCCTTTAATATAAACTCTTGCCAAAGGGACATGTGGCGGTAGTTCATAGCCTATGTCTCATTCTATCTTGCCTTGTTGAAAGTTCATGTTAGGATACACGTAGTAGAAATGTTTACTATCGGTGCTGATTGTGGGGTTCGCCAAAAGTTTATGCAAATAGGAGCTACATGGCATGTGGGTGGAGCCCGACGAGAAAGTGAAGGGAAGCAACAATAAATAGCCCACGGTGTAGACACATGGCAGCATGGGGGGAGTTGGCAGCAAAGTGAATGAAGGAATCGCTAGGAGGAGCACTAGGCAGACACGTGGAAGCCACCAATAGAGTATAGAAAAAGAAGGCTGATGAAAAGCTAAGAGCACATGTTTACTATATGAGGTGTGGGCTGGTACTTAGCAAAACAAAATCACCCAAAGGAAGCTCAAAGAATTTTACATTCACAGTATACATGTTTTGTTTCATAAAAATGTGTACGTGTTTTGTCTCCATAAAACATGTATGCCTTTTGTTTTCATAAAAACACAAACACATTTTTATTTCATAAAAATGCATGCACATTTTGTGAACTCAAATAACACACCCATGTTATGGCTAAAAAAATTTGAGCCATAAAAATGAGTGCGTTATTTGAATTTCTTCAAAACATGAGCATGTTTTGCTCATTTTTGGGAATTTGGACACTTTTTATGCCCCATCTTGATGCATATTCCCACCATCCAATTTGGTATATATTCATCTTGGCTACATATATCCTCATATCGATAAACACAAAAAGACCCACAATTTTGATATAAGTGAGGTAGACATCAAGGCCTAGAAGACCTGCCCACATAACCCTATGTTAGAGGCCTATTGTTTTGTATAAGGGTTTGAGTCAACAAGCTAATAGACTCTAAGGCCTCCACCTCAATACCCTCCACAACAGAAGGAATAGTGATGTACTCAAAGTCTAATATAGAAAGGGGTTTCAATGTCTTGTTTTAGGCACATTGTGCCCCCACTTTGTCTTATGCAGAGCCCCCACCTCTACCTTGGAACTCCTGCATATCAAAATAATTAGGGATCTCATTGACAAAAAACTTGCAATAGAGTTTTCTCAAAAAATATTGTAGGACCTCATTCTTATTGCATGGAAGATGATAAAAAACCATCTGCCACCCATGCCAAAAGTTATTCCTTATCTCTTGGTGGTGGCACCAATGGATAGGGAACCTCTTGCAAGAACCATGTAATGGTGCATTGTTTTTTGGGTCAGTGAACAATGTACATAAGCCAAATTTCAATTTTTTTGTTTAATTTGGTCATAAGACAATTTATTTGCATAAAATTATCTTTGTTCATTTCTCTTGTTTGACCAAGTGTTTATTTGGCCACTCATGGATACAATGTGAGACATGATGGATTCTAGTGAGGTTGCTAGGGTAGACCTATGGGAGTTGCTTTTTCCTAGATATCTCAACCTTTTAATTATTGCCTCAAGCTCTCTCTTATCATTCTCCATTTGACCTATTATATTTTCTTGAGTCCTTGGAAGATGATGAGGTATTGATAGAGGGGTTTTTTGTGTTATTCTTTAGTAAGTTTTTGATGAGGAGGTGAATCAAGGTTTTCATCAATAGGGGGTGCATTATCAACTCTTAAAAATTAAAAAAATTACTCAAAAAACTAATTCAATCTATCTATTTAATCAAATATGTACACTAGAAAACTAAAAAAAATTATGTCTTTAATCTCGGCAATGTCATGGCAATATTTTGGTGGTGATTTGGTGGGAAAATAGCATTTAAATACCTCTACCACAACGTGAGCATGCTTCAAACCAGTTGTAGACTATGACTTGACTGAGGGAAAGAATGAAAATGAATTTTTGATATTATTTTTTGTTTTTATCATCAACAACCATAATACACTCACATTTTATTCTTTAGGGGGCCAAAAAGTGGGGTGGCCACTTTTTGGTCCCCCATCTCTATGCACTTACACAACATTATTTTACAAACATTTAATGACTAAAAATACTCAAATTTACCTCAATATAAGATGTATGGCCACTCTAACTAGCATTTTTTAATGTCAAAGGCCCAAATTTAACTTATTCAACATCTAATGTGAATTTTAAGATTACCATTTATATAAGGTTAAATTATTCAAATGTACCATATTTATTTTTCTTTACTGTTACACACCTGTGGACTTGAAATTTTCATATAAGAGGGTGGTGGAGGGACGCAAACATAGGGTGAACACTCTGACCTTAAAATTTTATTACAATCAATCTAGTAATTTATTTAAATTTATGTTGTAAAATATAATACATGATAAATTGAATTTGACCTTGTTCAAATTTACCTATCTATCAATGTCAAATGCTTTATGTAGTAGCTAATATGTCATGAAAATTTGATCCAATATGGGTTTCTCCTATTGCTAGCCATGTGCATCCTAATCATCCTTAGACCCATAAGCACATTTAGAGACTCATAATTTTGACATAAGTGAGGTGAAGGTTGAGACTTGGAAGACTTGTCTACATCATCCTATGATAGAAGCAGGTAATGTGTTGTAAAAAGGTATGAGTGAGCGAGATAATGGACTATAGGGACTCGACCTCAACCCCCTTCTTCACAACAAAAGGGATAGAGACATCCTCAAACTCTAGTTTAGAAAGATTTCTTTATTTCTTGTTTTGAGCATGTTGTGTCCCCACTCTATCATGTGTTAAGATCCCACCTCTATAGTGGAAATCCTGCATGTCAAAGTAATTTGGGATCTCATTGAGGAAAAACTCACAATAGAGCTTCCTAAAAAAGTATTGTGGGACCTCATTTTTATTGCATGGAGGATGACCAAAAACCATCCACCACCTATCCCAAAAATTATTTATTATCCCTTGGTGGTGGCACCAATGGATAGAGAACCTCCTGCAAGTGTCGTGTATGGGTGCTTTAGCCCATGGGCCAGTGAGCAACACACACAAGTCATATTTCCATTTTTTTTTCTTTGATTTTCTTATAAGATATTTTTTCTACATAAAATTGTCTTTGTTCTTCTATCTTGTTTGACTAAGTGTTGATTTTACCACTCACAAATACTATTTGAGAGATAATCGATTCTAGTGAACTAGTGAGGGTAGACTTATGGGAGTTATTTCTTGATGGATCTCTCAACCTTCCAATTATTGCCTCACGTTGTCTTTTATTATTTTCTATTTTCCCTAATATATTTTCTTGCATCCTAGGAGGATGTCAAGACAATGTGGGAGAATTTTTTTGTGGTTGTTCTTCAATAGGGTTTTCATCAACCGGTGATGCATTTTAATTCTTGGAAATTAAATAAAAACAAGTCAATTTTTTTTTCAATCTATATATTTAATTGAATTTTTACACCAAAAAACTAAAAAAACTTACCTCTTGAACCTTGGCGATATTGTGGCAGAATTTTGGCAATGATTTGGCATAGAAATTGGTGATGAATGAGCTATTGAAAAATATGAGTGCACTCTAAAAGGTTGTAGAATAGGTTTTTTTGTTGAGAGGCGGAGTTCAAATGAGTTTGGCTTCTTTCATTTTTCTATTTAAAGAAAAACAAAACATAAGTGCATTATAATGCACTTGCATTATGTTCAATAGGGGGTCACAAAGTTCAATGTGGCCACTTTTCGTCCCCCATATTTTTGTACTTACCCTCTTGTTAGGGGTGTTTAATCCCTTAACATTTGAAATTCCCATATTCATTACTATCTAAAGGCTCCTAAGTATTACATCCATTATATATTATCAAGTGATTTTTAAGTGAAACTTGACCACTAGATAAAGCTAATTCCTCCCTTTTTTTCTTATTTATTTTTTGATCCTTCTTCTTCCCCAAAACCGTATTTGGCTTAAAAATATTAGAGGGTTATTGGATTAGAAATCTGGCCTCTACAATCCCAATATCATCATCTTTACCCATTTCAAACTCATACAATCACTTTGAATCATCCAGTTCATTGATGTCTTCCCCTACTATTGCATAACTTCAAAAGGCACAATAGCTAAATTGACCTTGAATAATTATTTTTATTTATTAGAATATTAATAGCTATGGATATGTATAATATTAGGAGCATGAATATTTCATAAGACCACGTCAGGCATATTAATTACTTTTGATAAGATAGACATATTAATTGTTAAACTTATGAGATTATATAGAAATTTAATAAATAGTAAATAGTTGTCCAAAGGTCTCACTAAGATAATGCTTGTGAAGATTAATCAGACATCTAAGAAAATCTTACAAAAAATTACATAAATAGATTTGTGCTCATTACTCACCGACCCACACATAAATAAAAATATTGAACTCAATGCGAAGAGGTTTTCTATCCATTGGTGCCATCACCAAGGGATCAGGAACTTATTTTGGGATAGGTGGTATACATGGTTTTTGATTACCCACCATGCAACAATTGCGAAGTCCCACAATATTTCCTAAGGAAACTATACTGTGAGTTCATCCTAAAAAAAATACTGAATTATTTTGATATGAGTGACTTCTAGGGGAGAGGTGGGGGGCTAGCTCAAGATAGACCCAGTGCATGGCAAGATCCTAGGTGACAAGTGAGATGAGCTCTCGCTAGGCCAGATCATGAACACATTGTCATCCCTTCCATCACGAAGGAGAGTGCTGGGGTAGACACTTTGTAGGCTATCATCTCTTTGACCCAGAGTGTCATCCAACATGCCAGTCCTATACTACAGTGCCATCTAGTGGAGTCTTCGAGTGTAGGCTTCCAACCCACTCATGTCAGGCTTGCGGGGTGACTTGTTCATATCCCCAATCGACACTTAGGAGGATGCTACGTAGGATACTTCTGCAACTATGGAGATGGTGAGGGTAGCTGATATTTTGAATGAGGCTTATGACATTGATACTTAGGTAAATGCTAGCATGTTCATTGAATTTAATTTATTAAATTTCAATTTTGAAATGCAAGATTAACTAATTTAGTTTTATGATTTTAATAAAATTTTAGGGTCACAGTGTTGATACTGGATACACTGGCCTTACACTTGCTTATCACTCCACTGCATTTACCGTTGAGGTATGTAACTAGTAAACAATTATAAATAAATATTACGTCTTAATAGCATTGTTATATGAATGGTATTCTAATATCTGATTTTGGATGTTGAATAGGCTAATATTGGAGGTTTTATGGGAACACCTCTGAGTGCTAGTGGAGTTAGACAAGCCTACACACATGTAATAGAATAAAGAGTTTAACTAATGAATTGTACTTAATAGATTTGTGTAGCTTATATTCATATTGTTGATTACATTGCATTGCACATCTTTCAAACTCAAAGCATTACTTCACATTCCATAACTAATAACTAGATGTTGATAGATGACAAAATTTCAAAGTTAAAACTAGGAGTGGCTGCCAATTGCATTTTCTTGTCATGGCATTCCGTGAGACCACTTTTTATTGAGGCATCTTTTCAAACAATTCACTGCCTTGTTTATGCCATGGATTCTTGGAAGAAATATATGAAAGAATAATAGTAAGCAATAGCATAGATAAGGCAATGAGTTGTTTGAAAAATTCCTCCAAGAAATGTGGTCTCATGGTGATGTCCATCACCATGAGACCTAATTTCTTTGAGGCATTTTTTCAAACAAATCACTACCTTTTCTATGCTACCACATTTTCCATACATGTCTACCAAAGCATATTATCAAATAGTTCACTTCCTTGCTGCTATGGCTAAAATCCTAAAAAAAGGTGCTTTCCAACAAACAATGGGTTCTTGGAAAAGAATCTATCAAATAATAATAGTAAACAATAACATAGAAAAGGAAATGAGTAGTTTGAAAAATGATGGTCTCATGGTGATGGAATTCCATTCCATCACCATGAGACCACATTTCTTAGAGGCATTTTTTCAAATAGCTCATCGCCTTTTCTATGCTACCACATTTTCCATACATGTCTACCAAAGCATTTTATCAAAATACTTGAACTTCCTTGTTGCTATGGCTAAAAGCCTAAAAAGGTGCTTTCCAACAAACTATGGATGCTTGGAAAAAATCAATAAAAGCATAATAGTAAGCAATAACATAGAAAAGGTAGTGAGTAGTTTTAAAAAATTCCTCAAAGAAATGAGATCTCATGGTGATGGAATGTCATTCCGTCACCATGAGACCACATTTCCTTGAGGCATTTTTTGAAACATCTCACCGCCTTTTCTATGCTACCACATTTTCCATACATGTCTACCAAAGCATTTAATCAATATACTCACTTCTTTGCTGCTATGGCTAAAAGCATAAATTAGGTGATTTCCAACAAAATATGGATGTTTGGAAAAAAAGTATCAAAGCATAAAGTAAGCAATAACATAGACAAGGTAGTGAGTAGTGTGAAAAAAATCCTTGAAGAAATATGGTCTCATGGTGATGGAATTCCATTGCATCACCATGAGACCACATTTATTTGAGGTATTTTTTCAAACAACTTACGACCTTTTCTATGCTACCACATTTTCTATATATGTCTACCAAATAATTTTATCAAACTACTTGAACTTCCTTGTTGCTATGGCTAAAAGCCTAAAAAAGGTGCTATCTAATAAACTATGGATGCTTGGAAAAAATCTATCAAAGCATAATAGTAAGTGTTGTCAATAGATTTGTACCTTGCTGAATGCAAGATTTAGCAACCTACCGAAACATGGAAACCTCCTTCAGATGTGGGTGATCTGAGTGAAGGAGGAATCTCCAGAGCAAGCTGGTTCTCCGAATGATAAGTCCTATTCCAAATAACTTCTGAGGAAAAGGATAGGAAGTTGGAATGAAATAAAAACCTAAACCTACTGATGGTTAACTTGTTATTTCTGAAAGAAAACAAACTTTTCCACTCACAACAATTTCTCTATTTCAACAGTTCTCACAATCTCATTGATACATGATTTCATTAATAATTCATATGAAGATTCATAGACATCGAATACATCATACAACCTAAAAACATGAAATCTCACCTTTTTCAGATATCACTCTCAAGAAACCCTAATCTGAGCTCAGAAAAAAGCTCAAGGAAAAAGGCTTCAAACTGTCTCAAAAACTGCATAAAAGTAGAAAAAAGCATACTGCTTTTATGATGAACCTGTCAATCCTCTAAAAATAGGCTGAATCTGATTTAAAATCCCAAACAACACCTTATCTCTCCAAGATAAGACTCAAATCCGACTCAAGAGGAAAAGTCAATAATGAATCTGCTAAAAATAGCAAGAAATCATAAAACAATTTATAGGAGATTGCTTTACAATTCTACTTTACATCACTGCAGATTTTACAATTTATCTATTTTTGAAACTAAAAGATTATAAAATCTTTTGCAAAAAGAAAACGCCTTATTTCTCCATTACAATGCTTTGATTTTCTCCAAAAATCATAAAAATAATAATACATATCATTATCTTCTCATTAATCTCCAATTGATTTCTTTTAAAAATAATTAAAACAAAAACCCTAAAACATGATATTATCCTTAAGTCATAAGATATTCACACATTTACATTCTCATTGTCCTCTCACAAAGCAATAACACAAGGTCCAAGTCTTTAATTTTCCCTAAGGCACCAAAAATAAGTCTTAAAGACTTAATATATTGACCTAGGCACATACTTTCGACCACCTCCAATATTAAACTTAAGACCTTGATTAAATTATAATGCAATGATTACCCCATGTGCTATTGACCGAATATTCCAAATAATCATGATGTTGCTCGAATTAGGGCATGAGAAAAGAATGTCAAACCCTAACAATGAATCATTTTGCAAATGATCACTCCTGAAGAAAACAAGCTCTAGCTGAAAGGAACGCCGCCATGATTGAGTTGAATAAGAGCTTGTATGCTTTGAGAATCTCCAGTTCTGCCCTCTGACAGCTGAAACTCCATCTGGGTAAGCTTGTTTTGTTAGCTATTATAGCTCTTTTCCTTTATTGAAAGAACAAAAAGAACACACAAGCCTGCACCCTGCTCATATTTTTTGAATTTCTCTTTACACTTCCTGTGACTTCGCCTTGCTTGGCCGACCTGTTATGAGCTCGGGTTTCATTTGAAATCTCTATGAGAGAGCACGCGGGTTATTGCTTTTTCTTTTGTCCACAAGGTAAGCTATTCACTCATAGCTTCTATGGCTTCACATTATTGTTCACTATGGGCTTATAGCCATGGCTAACACAACTTCTAATGCCTCTTCTTTGCATTTTTTGTTTTCATGTTTACTATTTCTTTGCTCTATTCCCACTATGAGAGCTCGACTATTATTTAAGAGCTCAAAATCTCAGTTTCTGGAAGCTCTGTGGAGCTCTCAACTGCAGCTAGGGTGCTCGTCCACAGACTTGAAGTGGTGAGTTACACTTAAAGCACATACTGTCTCTTTTAGAAAGCTCGACCATCTTCACTTAAGATTATATGGCCACGTATAGGCTGTCATATATGTCTCATAGAAAGCATATTTAGAAGTTTCGGGCTCAACCCAAAACAGGAAATTGAACTTCTTAAATTTTTGAGGATAAACCCGTATATGGGTATCATGAGAATTGAATAGAAACTACATTTTCTTTATTCTGAAACTCGCCCATCAATTGAAATTCGCATTTTATGTTTTCCTGCTGTTTCATACAAAACCCTTACATGGGTTATCACTACAAGTTGAAACTTCATGGTTTTATACATTTTGAAGCTCGACCCAAGAATAAAATCCCATCAGTATACCTGTTACTTCACATAAGATTCTCATTTGGGTTAAAAGAATAAGTTGCTTTGTTGTTGTGATCCAAAATACCCACATGGATGACTGGAAATGGTGAAAAATTTGTATATTTGCTTGAAACCCCACGTGGGTACTTGTTGTTTGCTTTATCATTTTCCCTCAGAAACAAAAACCCCTGTGAGAGTAACAAAATTTGTGTACTTATCTATACTTAGCTTATGGGCTCGACCCATTACAAGTGATGCTTTACTTTGATATTCTGTTTGAAAAGAAAACTCAAATGGGGGAGCTAGAAAAATATCTATTTTGTTTCTCATACAAAAATGAGCTCGACCACCATTGTTTCTTTTGCACTGTCAGTTGCAAAACCTAGACTTGGCATTTGTTACTAAAACTGGGCTCGACCCTTCTCTTATTTCTGCATTTTCAATAATTGTGCAAAACCTGGGCTTCTTTAGCATTCAAATTTTTGACATTCAACACATAAGTGTTTGGAAACTTAAAAAATCTATGTCATCCCACCACACAGGTATAGACTGTATTTACTCATCTGTTCCTATGCATAACTAACACATCAGAAACACCTTCTAGAAAGAAACTATTATCATTTCTTGTCATTCTGGAACAATCATTTCTCACCTTGTGATTCTTAAAGCTATATTTACTCATTTGTCAACTTGAACTGGTTATTCACTCAACACTTGAATGCACTGTCTGTCTTTCATACTCTTGAGCTTCAACATGGTACTCTTCATGCATTTTTATGTTCTACTTAACAAACTATTCTTTAAATCTGCTCTCCATGATGAAAATAAAATAAAAACTCTCCATTAAGGCATAATGTATGCATGCTCACTGTCCTTGACTGTAAAAAGAACCCTGATCAGCGAAACCTTGCATGACATATATGATCATGATGAACAAATAACACATAACTATACATTAATGTTTGACATAATGTACTCAATTGAATTAATTGAGTGAGTTGAACTCACTATTCACCTGTAGCCTTTAGAAAACATTAACCTAATCGTTATGAATGCACAGTTGGTTTAATAGCTTGATAAATAATTCTATTTACTCTTTCAGTTGTATCTCATTCCTCTTGATAAATATGATAACACAATCTTTAAATCAGCCCATTTGTAATGAATAAGCGTAGCATACTGAGCTCTACCCTTGTGTGAGCCCATTTTTCTCCACATGCTTGGTCTTCAAATAATGTTCAGCTTTGTGACTTACCTCTACCTACACAAGGAAACAAACAATGTTAGCATACAAACAAAATATGATGATCATGTTATTTCTCCTTCAGGTCATTTCCTCTGCACTTCTTTGATTTTTGCAATGTATGAATAATAGTAAGTTGTACTATTGTTGGTGACTCATATAAGTTTCTTCATAATCAGAGCCACTGACACCCCCTCTTTTCTCTTACAGGTTGATGGAGCTCGAGCAGACAAAGGTGCATCATTCATCATCAACCATTGGCCAAAACAGGCAATGATGATTATGCCATTACTTATATGATTTATCTTTCACATCTTCAATAGTGTAGTGTGCCATTAGTGATACATTGTGATAGTCACATCCATGGCTTGTGTGGATATTTGATTTCAATTCTTTACTTTTCATTTGAAAAGAAAATGCATTCCAATGCAAATGTTGTAATATCATTCTGATTCTTGCAATCAAATGAAGCCTTGTAAATATGAAGCTTTTCATGAAATAAATGAAAGCATTCTAAAAATTCTTTGTTGTCTATATGCTCAATTTTTCACTTCATTTAATTTTGGAATGTTTGAATAGAACTCTGAAACTCCATTTCTTCTTTTAAATGCACAACTATCACTTAACGAACAATGAACATGATGTAAAAACAACACTCAAACATAATTGGCAATTTCAACTCATGATAAAATCCTATTCAGCTTGCTCCACCAATCAAGCTATGGCGAAGAATTGGTAACATTTTGGCGATTTCCGCTATATGCTTTCCTACTAAGCATAGATCAGTGGCCTTAAAACACTCCATTGGGCATGGAGTCAATTCTGCCCCTTCTTGAAACTCAGAACTTGAATAACAACACTTCAAATAGCAGGAAAGAAAAACAAAATAGAACTGCAAGCAAACTAACATGCCC
>VDFB02106227.1:0-13610 GCA_007258455.2 Sequoia sempervirens | reverse complement strand
ATATCATAAAATTCCAAGTACTAGGTGCTTGGGAAGTAAAAGAAAATATTACCACAAAGACTAATTAATTAGCTAAAGTAAAACATCTACTCAATACCATACGAGAAATGAAACCAGATGTAAAATTTGCACTTCTCATACCAAGACAAGATATGCAAGATATATTCTTAAACACAAATATTTAAGAAACAGATAAGCTCAACCAAATTGCACACAGACAAAATGGTAATTTCATTCATCAATAGTACTAAGGAAAAATCTTGTATAATAATGTCTAGAGAGAATTTGAAAAACAAATACATCTTTAAATAGGCAAATGAGTTTCGCCTCTTCATGTTCATAGCATGTTAATCAAAAGACACATAAAAGAAATCAAGAAGAGATAGGTAACTATGACAGTGTCACTTCATTTCCAGCCTCCTAGGTCGCCAAAGGTCTCTTTCGCCACACTTGGAAGGTCTTCAGGACATGCATAAGGTCTTTGTGTTGAGGGATAGCTACATTTTTCATCCTCACCTTTCATATCAGATGGGTATCTTTGGTCGTTTCCATGCATTCACAAATTTTCAAGTGATCAATGGCCTGAGATGATACCAAGTGTAATTCACTTAGCTTTGTAAATGTTCAACATTGGGAGTGGATATATCAAGAGCTTCTTTAACCATTTTCTGGAAATTGGTGGTTAAACTTCTAATGTCTACATTATCTTTGATCCCATTTTTATCCTGCAGCAGACCAAGGGCTATCAGAGTGTTCAATGCTTCGTTTGAAATGACATCACACTCATTTATGACCTCTTTAAGTTTCTGTAAACTCTACTTGGCAACCTGCAATTTCCATTCTACTCCTTTAGCCCATGACAGAAAGCGAGCATCTGAAGCATTGGATATGATTTGATCTACAACCAGCTTTTCCATAAATGAGCCCATCAAGAGCTTTAATTCAATCTAATAATTAATCCATAATTTCTCTTCCTTCTCAATGGAAATAATATCATCTCCCAAAGTAGCTCTCAGGGTATTTGCTTCTTGAAAATGTTTTAAAGACTCAGAAATAACAAGGCTTCCCTTCTTGATAAGGGACTCATTCTAGTCATCTATTGCTCGGCTTAGACTCTGACTATTTTTTTTTTTTTTTAGGGCTTCTTTTCCAACCATAGTGAGAGATTCAATAGAATCCTATGCTTCAGAAATGGGTTGAGGAACAACCTCAAAATTGGATTTCAAATAAGCAATCAAGTTTCAAACCTGAGCTTTCAACTCATCCTTGCTTTCTTTATCTTTGTTTGATCTTTCCACCATTCTGGCTGCCGAAACCTAGAAAATTTGAACATCTCCATCTCTAGTTGGAGGTCCAAGGTCAACCCTATTTACCTCAAAATCACATGTTGCTTACGAAGCATCTTTTTGCACAGATGGGTGCACAATCTCTAGCTAAAGTGTTCCTGATTTAGTATCATATATAAGCCTGGCGGTGGTTTTTAGCTTCTTAGGCTTAGGAGTTGAAGTCCTTTGTAGCATCTAACTTACCATATCTTTCTTAGGCATGCTTGATTGTATGGCCTTCCTTTTCCGAGATAATGAATATTCTAGCCATGTTGGGGTTGTTCTAACCTTAGTTGCTTTGAAGCCTGGGGATACAAACAGAGTTAGAGTAACTGGAGGAGTATCTTCTGCAGACACAATTTCCCTTGGCTCCTAAGAAGGGTTTATCTCTCTAACAAGTGAGTCATCCTAAGAGGGAGGGGGATCAACATTTAAACTTTCTAACCCTTCTTCCTCTTCTTCTCTTTTGTTCCCTTTTTCCAAGATAGGTAAATTAAAAATATCATCCCCACAACTTTGTGAGTATACGTTTCTATTTGGTGGATCATCATCACCACTTCTCTGAGCACCTGTTACTAAAGACTGAGGGAGATTATTGGTTGACTGTTTGGTAGCAGAGGCCTGGGAAGTACCTTCAGTAGCTCGTGAATCCTTTGATCTGGTACAAGGGCGAGATTGTTCAGTTTTCTTCTTAGTTACCCATTCCCTAGTTCTAGTCAAAACATCAATAATTCTCGCCTTAATAGTTTTTTTTCCTTGAAGTTCCAGTCCATTGCGGGGATGGGCCTACTTTCTATGTGTTCAATATATCCTGGGTCAATCATATCAGACCCATCTTCAATAACATTTCTCATATCCCACTTCAAGTCATAAATAACAATCTATTCTACTGTTAACCTCATCCAGCTTCTCCTTCTTACCTCATATTCATCATAACAATCAGCCCAATAGTATTCAAGTTTGGCTTTGTGATTCAAAGAATACCTAATTTCAGATTTTGTTTTACATAGTTCTTTAGGTCCAAAGGAAAATGCTCATCATATGAGGGCATATTATACTTGGACAGCTCTGCCTCAATGTTCAAGGCATCAGACATGTATTGGCAGTTGTATGCACCAAATCCAAATGGAAAACTGATAGTAAGTCTTTTCCTATCTTGACATAATCTATTCACATCAGCTAATTGCATACTGACCTCAATGACTACCCATTTATCTTCGAGATACCTGGGCAGTTTAATGGGAAAGCCTGCATATCCACCCACTCTTATATAAGAAAACCTTTGAAATTGGATAAAATGGCAACCATAGAAATTCACAAACTGTATGGCCTCTGAGGAAAATCTTATTGTTGGACGTCCCTGCAATTCCCTGACCAACCTCATGGTGAAAGTATCAGCAATTCTCCTAAAATGAAAGAAACTTTTATGAAGTTGAAGCCTATCAAAGTAGTCATAGATTGGTACTTTCTCTGGTGGTAGGTCACTTAGCCTTAATTTGGGCCAGGGTTGAGTACTCACAAGGGAATATATTAGGTAAGATGACATGAAAAATAATTTGTTCAGAACAAAAAGTGACATCATTTCATGTATATGATTACTAATGATCTCAGCCCAGTCCAAAAATTGTTCTCCTCTTGGTATAATTTGGATAAAGAAGTACATTCACTCCTCAAAGTTGTGGACATTCTCATTGCCCATAACCCTATGCAACAACACAACAATGTCAACTACTTCATTTATCAGGTGATTTTTGTGCAGGTTGTGAGGCAACTAGGATTTATCCTTCTTGGGCTTAACTAACCAATTCTTCGCTATCACGTTCCTGTAAATCCCCTTTTTGGCAGTGAATTCAATCTGAGAATTGGTCATGTCCATTAGTGAATATTCTTCCCTCTCTGAAGTCCTCAAACATGACACGAAAGTAGACCTCTGAATCTTCAGAACCAGCCTATTGTCCTCTATCCTAACCTCCCGTGTCTATGAATTGTAATGCCTGATGCAGTCCAACACTAATCCAAGACTTTGTACGGCTATTGGGAATGTGGCAACCTCAATCAATCCACTACCCCTTACCCTCTCAATGATAGGTGGAGGATTGGGTTTATTAAATTTGTTTCTTAGTTCATCTAGGTTAACCGACCCTAGCCGAGTGTCGCCAATCTCAGGCCCCTCATGAGTTAAACCAGATACATATTCATAACCCGCGTATTTATCCCTCACCATGTTCAATTGTAACTTTCAATAATACATACTTCTTGAATACAAAACAATTCAGAAAATAGGATGTAATGGATAAATTGTACCTTTGGTGATGATCTCTGCAATTCGAACTGTGTGCTTCCTCCAGCTCTTCCCAAATATTGTCGCAACAAGAATGTTTTCTCATTCTACTATTTTATTAACCACAACTACACAAAAGAACATGGGGGAAGATGGGCATTAATTTCCCTATTTAGAAGTATGATGTGTGGTAGTTATCACTGTCAACATTCCCCATATGTGCCCAAACGTCTATGGACTGTTATAAAAGAGTTTTGCAGAGCTTTAGAAATATGTGCCCAAGTTTGAGCACAACTGAAAAAGGCCACCCAGGCTCAAAACTATTATATTAAGGATGAAGTTCAATCAAGTACATAAAACACTGCCCTATGTAACACTTGAAAGAAACATAGGGGTCTCGGTCGATAAAGTGAGAAGTTCAACAAACTATTAAAAATCTCGCCCGAGTTAGAATAATGACATAAAAGACCGCTCGCATTTAAATAAAGGATTATATGGGTTAGTGAAAAAACTTAGTGAGATGGGGAATGAAATAATGGTAACAGAACCAAACCTTAAGCTCTAAACACATGATCTTAGTATTTGGAGCATATAGTTAGGAACTTGGATCCTAGATCCTTAGACATTGACTTTGGACCCTTTGATGGTGTCATGGTCATTCAAGGCCAATCTGATTAGGCATCACAAATAGAACCCTCAACTAAATCTTCTATCATAGTTATTCTTTGCTTGCCAAACATTTACAAGCCCCCTCACAAGGATAGGTATGTACTTTAAAATTAAGTTTAAAAGTGCATTTATTCATGAAACTAATCATTGGTTTTCTTGGTCTTCAATTAATTATCACATGATCACTTACACAACACTATCCAAGACCTAACTAATTCCTAGAGTTCCTAGTGTTAGAAAACCCAGGCTCTAATACCAGATGTTATGCCCATCATGAACACAACACAATTTTTTTAAAGAATTAATTAAGTCCATTGATGTTAAGCCTCACATTATGACAATGTGAGTAGATGTTAGCAAACTTAATTAATTAGTTTAAATTTGTTTTTTTGTGTGGTGTGTTCATGATGGGTGTGACAAATGGACTTTGGATTCATGGACAATTGACCCTAGACCAACATATCATATACCATAAACCCTTGGACCCTAAACCCTCCATCTTGGACTCATGTACTATAGACTTTAGAGTAATAATTTTTTCATGTAGCTTGGACCTTGAACATTGGAGCATTTTCCCTAAATCTTTGACACACTAGAACACTCTTGGAATTTGGGCCTCAAACCTTAGACCATAGAACTTGGACCCTATTGTTCCTCATGTTTCTCTATATGTCTTTCTTTATTTTTTCTTTATTTCTAGGATTATTTCCTCTCTCTCTCGGTCTCCCCTAGTGCCCTTCTATTTCTCTTTATTTCTTACAACATTAATGTCCATTTGTGTTTTAGTATATATATTTTGCTTTTTACCTTTATTTTTGTCATTTTTTTATTTTTTTTTATATTTGTTTCTCTTTATAATTGTAGTTCTTATCTTTTTTCTTTCTTTTTCTTTCTATATTCAATTCCTTTTTAATTATGTTTACCATTTATTACTTATTTATTTACCATTTTATCCAAATATTTCCCTCTCTACCTTTTTTTTATGTTCTCTCATTTTTCCCCCTTTCTTTCTCTTTTTTAAGCTCTTTCTTTCTTTCTTTCTTTCTATTTTCTTCCATCACCTTTTTCTTTGGTTTTTCTATCTTTCTTACATTTTTCTCTAATTTTTTGTTTCCTTTTTTTCTCACTATTCCTCTTTTGTTCTTTTTTTTTTCACTTGTCTCTCTCTTATCTCTTTTTTAATTTCCTTTATATTTTTATTTCATAATTCCTATCCTTTTTTGCCTTGTTTATTTTCTCTTCCTTTGAGCATATTATTTTATTTTACTTTCTATTTATGTAATAAATTATTTGTTACCTTTCTTTTTCTGTGCATGACTCTTTTAATATTACCTCTCTTTGTTCTTTATTTCTTTGTCTCTTTTTGCCTCTTAAGTTTTTTCATTCATTTAGTTTTATATTAAAGTATTCTCTTATTTTATTTATCTTACTTTTTTCTTAAATTCTTTTCTCTTTTTCTCTTTATTTTTGTCTATTTGTCTCTTTCTATCTATTTGTCATTTGTTCTCTTGTTTTCTCATTTTCTCATATCATTTCTCTAGTTTTCTTGGCTTTTTTTTAAATATTTCTTTCTCTCTACTATTTCTTTCTCTAATTTTATTCTTATTTCTATTTTTTTCTCATTCTTTCTATTTTATCTCTCTCCCTCTCTCCCTCTTACACATAAGCTTTCTCTGTATCTAATGTATTTGACTCTTTCCTTCCCTTAGTGTTCATTTTTTGTTTCTATCACTTTTTTGTATCTTTTTGCTCTTGACGAACTTTACTATTTTATTTTTTTCTCTTTTTACTTCATTTCACTTTTTCTTTTCTCCCCCTCATTTCTTCATTTTTATCAAGTTTTTATTTATTTTTTCGTTGCATTTATATATCTATTTTTATTTTTTTCTTCCATTTTTCTCTCAATTTATTTCTCACTCCTATCTATCTTTGTGACTCTTCTTGTTTTTCTCAATTTTTTCCTTTCATTTTTTAAATACTCCTATCTTATTGTCTAGGGGTATTTCTTTCTTTTTATTCCTCTCCATTGATATCTATATTTCTCTATTTATTCTTTCCTTCAATTTGTATCCCTTTTTAGATGGGATGGACCCTAGACTCATTGACTATCAACCCTAGATTGGGAAATATTTAGTCTACAATCTAAACACTTAGATCTTAGACCACAAAAACCTAGAGCCTATGCCTAAAAAATATAGACCCTAGAATCAAAAATAATTACCTTAAACTCGTGGACCCAAGAATGTAGGTCTAAGATACTAAAGTTTTGACCCTAGATACTAGAACATGGACATTGAATCCCAAGAACTTGGGCCTTGAACCTGAGAGCCTAGAGCTTAGGAATTTGATATTGTACCTTGGATCTTCATACCACTTGACCTTAGACCCTATAATTTAGATACTAAAATATTGAACATAAATTTATATGCTAAATCTTTGAAATTGGATGCTACATCCTACATGTTTTACCCTATAGTTGGATCGTAGATCTAGATTTATAGATCATGGATCCTTGACCAAGAAACTTTTTTACCATTTAGAGTGAACTCTCAAACCTTAGATTTAGGATCCCTTGGACACTAGACTCGGTTCTATAGCATTGTGCACCCTCAACAAAGAAACATTTACCATATATCGATAATCTTTTAATTGTGGGCATTAGACTCCATCCCTGGAGCCTAACTATACCCTTCAAACCCATATCATGAACACTTGATCTTAGGGCATAGATAATGCTAATTCAATCTTAGACATTAGAACTTGTACCCTCAACCCTTGACCCTTGATCCTTTGACTTGGACACCAAGCATCATAGAAAATAATAGCTTGAACACTCAATCTTGGTCCCTATAATTTGGACTATAAAATGTAGATGATGGACCCCATAGATCAAATCCTTCAACAAACATATGAAATATAGAGTAGGAACAAATAAAACATCATAAAACTTTGTTTTGCATACAAATGATATTAAATGAAATATGTATCAAATCTAGCCTAGATCAAACCAAATACATGCAAACCTTAGAAAGATCAAGTGTAGTATGTTATGTGTTGATAGCTTGGATGTTGATGCTCATGAAACCAATAACATGATGGTGTGATCAAGATGATTCAATAACAGTAACATAGGATTAAATGATGCAAATGGGAAGGAAGGCCTCTCATTTATAGAAATTCCATGAGATAAATTAAGGGCCAAGATGCATTGAGTGATGGATGGCTAGGATTGATTGGGAATTAGGTTTTGGATTAAATTTGTTGTCATGTGACAAGTGTCACATGAGGGATAAGGGCTATTTTAGGATTAGGATTAGGGTAACAACCTTATGTGGATGGCTAGGATTAAGAGGTGAGATATTATGTAACGCCTGCAAGCCCCAAAGAACAAACAACAAAAGAGCGCAAATAATTTTTTTTTAAAACAGGAAGATAAATAATCATCATATCAATATTAAATGATCATATATAACAACAAAATCAACCATGTCCTTTGGGGCCCCCACGAGATTACGTTGAAAATAGACATTACTAAACATCATTTCATAAGATATCAATAGGAGCTATAATGACATCATAAGATAAGTACATACATAAATTCTATCACAAGATAACCCATAATACATTTCATAGCCAATTAAAAATTACAAAGTAAATAATTACATTACATCATCTTTCAATGTTACATCATCCATAAAGTTACATCCTGAATCCCAAACATGTGGGATGAATACAATATACAAGTTATCAAAATACAATGAGATCAACTGTAATAAATCTTCAACTGGATAAGATTGAAGCCACGAACGCTGATGGGGAACCCAACGGTGTGCGGAGCACGTTCCACCCGACCACCCCCATGTTAAGAGGTGACAGAGAAGTAACTCCGACCAAGAATAACAACAAAAGGGTACAACCAAATAAAAAGTACCAACATAGATCCATCACACAATACACCAATTAAAAAGAGCAACCAATAACATCAAATCATAATGTCCTAAAGATGCAAGATGATAAACCCAATATAAATGAGATCATACAATACATGCTAAAGATGTAATGCTTATAAATCAATTTAAATCAATTCAAACAACAATCTAAATCAATTCCCATACCCCACTTCCAGAGGAACACAATAAAACAACACATGGGCTACTAGGGGAGAGTGTCATCGCATAGTCCTACATGGGCTGTCCTGTGCTCTTCCTCCCAACTGGAGGCGCCGGTCCATAGGGTGACTCATGCGGAGCCGTAGACCTCTAGTGAGGACGAGGCCACGACCTTGCCAACCACGGCCTTCTCATCCTTCCATTAGTCTGCAGAAGCACTAATGAAGACGAGGCATCCATTTTTAAAATCTTGCAATGATATTACTACCCAACCCAACCCTCCTAAGTTAATTATTAGGTTTTCACTTATTTACTAACTCACTCGTGAGTTATCCTGAGCTCTTCCCCTTAAACGGGGTGTCGGCCCCCACGAGGAGCCACTCTCCCTAGAGACCCATCAAAACAAGGGGGTTGTACCATGCCAAACATAAACATCAAAGTATGACAACAAAGTAATACACGAGGCATAAACCATCTCGCAAGTAAAAATACCATAATAAAATCTCATCATTCGGTACACCCCATTAATAAACATAACTCAACAGAACTTCAAGATAAAAAGATATAAATTCAACAAACCCAACTTCCTCTGGAAGACTAAAGAGTTAACATAAAAGGGGTTCCCACATCCATAAAATAACAAGTCCAAACCCAACAAGGCCACAAGAGTTAATAAATAAAAGAAATAACTTGTTGAAATCCAAAATAAATTCCATTCCTAAAATACAGTCATACTAAAACCAGAATAAACAACAAGGCTGTTTTACTTTCGTAATTAGATTTTTCTATCAACATTATCCTCTCAAGAGTTGTAATTTGACAAAATCAACAAAACAGATTTCTTACTATTTTACTATTATTTCATGGTAACAATTTCTGCTTTATTTTTAATCAGAAAAGAAACAAAATCTAAATGTAAATATTTATCTTCTAACTAACAATTAAATTAACAGAAAATAGATCATTTAAATCAGAAACGAAACAGAACAGAATATATACATACATGCCTTTGTTTAACTATCAGTTATATTTAACAGAATATATTCATCAAAAGAAATTGAATACATATATATCTGTATATTGTACACAGAACTGAATTATATATATATATTTTTTTTTATCAGAAAACACAGAATAATTAAATTAACTAATAAATATATATGTAAATATATACAAATATATATATATATTTATATATCTTTATAAAGATAAACATCCGCACAAAAGAAATTACCATATAAAAATTCGCGGAATAAATAAAAGCTTAACATATAAAATTCATATGGGAATTTTATTCCCCAGCGAATACAGCCAACGCATTTTCGCCGCCAGCCGTGGCAGTCTACGGACTGCTCACGGCAGTCCTACGGACTGTCGTGGATAGTCCGCAGGCTGTCCCACGGACCGGTGGCGGGGTGGTGGGTACGGCCAAGGCCGACCCCCACACACAGCCATAGGTAATGAATATAAACAAAAATTGAATACTGTGAAAATTTCGGCGGATTTAAATTTTTTTTTTCTCAAAAATTTCATAAGTTCGAATATAGATATATATATATATATATTTATATATATATATATATGCAAAGATAAGAACATTTTTCAAAGAAAACAGGGAAAAGATACTGCTGCATATTTACTGTGCCAAATTGAAAAAAATAGGACTGTTTTAATAAAATGCAGACACAGACCAGAATATCACTCCCAGAGATTTACTGGAAATAAAAATTGTCCCTACCCATATGTATATTTTATTATATATATATTTTTAAAACAATTTGAGACAGCAAACTACTGTTTGTTCCCAGATTACAATAAAACCCTTTTTTAATCAACAACAATTCAGAAACCCCAAAGAATTTCATTAAATAAATAACAATTCTACATTTTCCGATTTAAACATTCTTGAATTAACCATAACCTCAGTAGATTTTTCTTTCTACAATTATTTAATTTTCATCCCTAAATATAAATTTCACACACAGAAAGCAATTCCTATTTAACAGAAAATAACAATTAACAAGAGTAGAACCTGGTGTCCTACACTTGCAGCAAACTGTAGAAGCCTTGCCCCCCCTCTTGCTGCACTATTTCTTTGCTGCAAATCTTCCAGCAACAGATCCAAATCTTCTTTCCTCTTCCTAATTTCTCCAAAACAGAAAAGTACTAAAGACAGAAGAAAATGATTGGAAATAGAATTTTCCCAGCATTCGAACCCAATCCCCTCAAACAAAGAGAAACTCTTAATAAATTTCATGCCCAGAAGTCCTTTCAATTCCTCTTCCCGTGAATACCAGAGGTCATAATTCAAAAATCAAATAATATTTTACCCTAATTTCATTTTGATGCTTTTCCCATATAACATTTTCATTTTCATGCATTTAATTAAAACTAAATAAATTCTAAATTCATAACATAAACTTTTATTTCAACAAATGTATAAATATGCCTCATTTCCACAATTCTTCATTAAATATTTACTTATTTAAAATCAACCATTGAGAGATTCCAAATAAATGCAATGCTTTTATTATTTCTAATATTTATTCATTGCCATATTTAATTATTATTTTATGTTTTTATTTTACCAATTACTTAATTATTTAAATTACCACATAAGACCATTCACTATTTTAGACAAATCATATAATCATACAGAGACCAATGTAACCACACAAATGAAGGAGACTAATATGCACAAACCATAAAGATACAAGACTGTTGACAACTTGGTACGGAGTTACTTTTCATGTCACCTCAAATATTCAACTTCTTGCCATTGGGTTGGTTCTATGCTCGCCCAGACCTACCGAAATAGGTGGAATCGAGTCTTATTCCTGCAAAGCCTGCATCCACAAAGTGATATACAATATACATAAAATCAAAGCATTGTGAGGAGGATTCACAGCGTAGCAGGGCGCTCGCGAACGAGTGATGCTACTTGTCCCCTCACCAAAACATATCATCATAAACTTTTACACCACATCATAAATTACTATTCTATAGTCTATTGCATTCCAAATATCTCCATCAAATGATCATAATAAAATGTCATCACAATATCCATGCCATCATAAGAGTATAGTAATAGTCTAAGCTACCACACATAATAGCAACAGTATCAATCACAAATCACAATGTACCAAACAGAAACCACAGTGAATGTCAAAAATCAAATAGTAGCATGAGGGGTATTACATATTAAATGAAGGGAGGAGATGGAAAGTTAGTTTGACTTTTGGTAAGGTGTCTAGGTTCAATAAATCTAGACAAGAAGTTAGTTAGACATGTTAAGGGATATTTGTCATATGAGGAGAAACTTAGATTGTGATCCATGTGAATGAATATATTGGCTAGGATTAAATGGATAAGGATTGAGGAATAAAGGGAATTGAATATTAGAGAAGTAATCGAGGTTAATTAGCCCAAATTAACAATTCAATTAATTTAGTTGGAGGATTTGTGGACAAGGTTAGGGAATTCAATAAAATAAATACAAAATTCATTTAACTTAAGGTAAGGGAAAAGGTTAAATTAATTAAATAAATAATTATTATTTAATTAATTAAATATTAGGATAAGTCAAGTCAAGTCTGGATAGGTTAAGGTTGCATTTCAATTATCTACAAACTCTATAGAGATACGTGGTTGCAATTGAAAGGGAATTATACCAACTCCTACCATTGGATATTGGTATGATCTCCATAAGAACTTCTGAAACTTTGCAACAAGCTTGTTTATTTGAGTTTCTTAATAGGTTAAAACTTCCTTTTGTTGTTGCTTCCCTTGGTGATCTTATTGTTAGGGTATTGTGATGCATAATGACCGAACTTATGATAAATAAAACACATGAATTTACTCAAGTCTTGGGTTTTGATGATGAATCATCATCCTTTTCCTTACCCTTGTTTTTCATTTTTCATTTATTTACCTTCATCTATCTTAAGAGGGCCAAATTTGTGTCATCGCCCTTCTCGCTAGCTTTTGATTCCATTCAAGTTTCATGTTGAATAGAATCATCCCACAGTCTTTCAGAAGAAAGAAGATTCTCTCTAGTGCAAATTCCCTTATCAAAAGCTTGTCATGAAGATGGGAACCCATTTAATGCAAAATTCACAAGCTTTGTATCTTCAACCTTCTCCTTGACTATTTGAAGAAATTCATGAAGTTGGGTCTGAGTTTGTTTTGCAATATCATTTTCCTATTTATGTATCAAACATCTCCTTGGTTGCTTTATTTTTTGCCAAATAAGGAACTAAATAGTCTTCTACCACATCCATGATTATCCACATGGCCTTTATCAAACATCTCCTTGGTTGTTTTCTTCACATGAGCTACCAACTACAATGCATTAGTAGGTATAAGCACCACATGCTTAATAATTTCCCAAAGATCATTTCCCTCCAATAACAAAGTGATCTTAACTTTCAAAGGCAAGAAATTTAATCACCATCTAATTTATCCTCAAATCTCATGCTACCTAATGCCATTAAAATTCTTTTTTTAAAAAAAAAAACAAACTCCCAAATCAAAAAATAATCAAACTACATATTTTTTCTTTATGAGAATACTTGTTACAAATCTCTACTCATGTGGTTTGATAAAATCATAGTTATTGATATAAACCCTAGCTACCATTTTTAACCCTTCAAAAATGACAAAAATATTTTACAATTTTCATTGTAACCTTTGCAAAACTATAGAGAAATTGGTGCAATTTGGGCATTGAAATTCTCTTAAAAGCTTTGGTATTTTACTAAATTTCTAACCCTAGGAGACTATTGTCCTTGTGTTTCTCTAATTAATTAACTCAAATCAAATTATTAACAAAAAAAAAGTAAATTTATAAGCATTGCAACAACCACACAAAAATTGAAATAGCAAATTATAAAAGAATTTAAAACAAATACAAATAAAATTCACACCTTCAAATCAATGTTGCATTTTTTTGAAAAACTTACAAGGAAACCCACCTCCCCTCCCCACTCTCCCTCTTTTTAGCAAGGAATGAATTATGCTTCAATCCAAGTTTCTTTATGAAAACTTCAAACTTCCTTTTTGCTAAGTGCTTGGTCAAAATATCGATGATGTGTTGATATGTGGAGATGTAATAGAGCTTCACTATTCCCTTTTATTCATCTTGTCTTGAATAAGGTGAGATTATCTTTATGTGCTTGGATTTGACATGAAACCTTGTATTCTTTGAGAGTATGACACACCTTCAAT
>VDFB02106226.1:0-10733 GCA_007258455.2 Sequoia sempervirens | reverse complement strand
ATGTGACTTGATGTGACAAGTCAAAGATCACATGGGGAAGAGTAAAAGGAATTTAATATTCCTTGGAAAGATAAAAGGAATTAAAAATTCCTTGAGAGGTTGATTAGGGCTAGCGTCGAAGGATTAGAGGAGGGTTAGGTGGTTAAGAGAGATTAGAGGCCAACTTGCAAAAGTTGGAGGATGTGACACATCTGAATCAAGGATTAGGCATGTGCACATCCTAATGATGAAATTAGAAGATGGATTATGATTAGATTAAAATGATGGAGGATGTGATATATGAGGAATTAAATAAATGTCATATTTATTTAATCATTTGATGAAAAGGAGAAGGTATTTAATTATTTAACTAGATACCTTAGGGATTAGAAGAACTTTAGAGGATATTAATTAAATAATAGCTATATTACTTAATTAATGCAGATAAGGGGATGTTTAGACGAAATGGGATAAATTTGGATAAATTAAGTGTCCAAATTTAGTTGTCAATTACATTGAATACATATCATATGTCGGCCTACAAAAAAGAATATTATATTTGCAAGTCAGCCAAAGATAAACAAATAACATGAAACATGTAGAGGGAAAGACCCACAAGACTACACACAACACTAGAAAGAGGAATACACCTTATAGATTCCAACACATTCTTAACCTGGTCCTAAACAATCTTCAAACCTTCAATCTTCTATTAACATCATCCACACACTTTGCAAATTTGAATTAGGTCGGCCATCAACAAGAAAACATGAAACTTGTAGCATATCATCCTTCACATCATTAGCAGCACATAAAAAGATAAAAATTATCTGCACTTCTCCCAAATGAGTCAGCATGACCCATACAACACCTTCAAACATTTATTGAACTCTACGTAACCTTGAACTTGTGGCACACACCATCAACATACCTTAGTCGGCTAGGCAGAAGCATAAGCCAACAAAACATTCATTCTAGACCACAACATATTCTAGAGAAGCAAAAAACACTTTGTGGGGCAACACCAAACATCACAATATACCAAGGAACATTCACATACAACACTTTCACAACTTCATACAACAACAAACTGGCACAAGCCAATAGACATGAAACCAGTCACCAGACAACATAGTCCTGAACACTGTCACTTTATAACTTTCTCTACAAAATGATTAATAACATGCAACTTTTGATATTACACCTTTCACATCTTAGAAAACTTAACTTTTGATCTGCACAACCATATCTACAAATGTGGAGATATGCAAAGTCAACATTTTCACCTTTGAGAACATCCTCATAGAGACAACACAGACTTCAATCTATCACTTTGAAAACCACCTTTCTTGCAACTCAAATGATCTATAACTTGGATCACACATGTCTTGACACATCATAAAGATATCCTCCAAATTGTAGGAGCAAAGCATCACGAATGAATAAATGCAAAGCATTTCCTAAAGACTTTGGCAACTAAACAACCATACTGCAACTCTCTTTTGACAACAATGACAACCAAACTTTAACACAAGTGTACATTTGATGTTGAGGAATGGGTGAAGACTTATATGAATGGTTTTTCTTTTGGGGGATATTTTTTTATTGAGGGATATTATAGGAGTTGTATGAGATGTTTTAGTTTTGGGGAATGTGTTGTTGTTGAGGTATTTTTTTGTGTTTGAGGAATGTTGTATGAATTGTATGAGGGGTTTTGATTTTGAGGGATGGATTGTTGTTGTGGAATAAATTATTTTTGGGGATGTTATATGAGTAGTTTTGAGTTTGAGGGACATGTGTGTGTGTGTATGGATAGTGAATGGAATGGATTAAGTTTGGTATTGTGATAAATTGAGAATGCTTGTGTTTGTGGATACATTAGACGTGAAAGGTTGTGAAGGATGTGGATGTTTGAAGCTTTGGGTATGTTGGATGTATAATCTTGTTTTTAAATGTTAAGTGAAGGAATTTATGAAATAGCGGTTGATATGAATGATTGGGATTATATGTGCTTATTGTCATGTTTGATGCTTGTGAACCATATGGAATGTTGGTAGGCACATGAGATGTAATTTTTTTTTGAAGAAAATGGATTATTTGTATAGTTTGATGTGTTGAGTTGTGATGCATGATAAATGTTTGTGTTATGGGGTATAGATGAGAAAATTTGTTGATTTGGGATATGTGTGGTTATTTGATTAGTTGTGTGTGGGTTTTGGTAAAGAAGATTTATGTATTGTTTGGAAAATAGTATCAAATCTATTTCATTTGATGGTAAATATGGTTGAATAGATATGCTCGACATTGAAGATTGCAGTATAGCTATGTTAATAGATTGAGCAATAGGTGCGCTTGCATTTGATAGGATATTAGATGATATAATTGTGCAAGGGCTTGTTCCCTAAATGTAGCAATGCTATAATCTGAAGGAAACTTAACACTATTTTGTGCATATAGAACATATAGATAATATTAGATATCTTAGCCCTTTTACTTATTAAGGAGAATAATAGATATAATTTGTACTCTTAGTTTAAGTATGCTTGAGTTATCTTAAAAAATAAGAAGATATTGTTAAAAGAGTAGAAAATTTCCACTTTTTGAGCCATCTTTCATCTATTTTCTCTCTCCATTTTATGTGAAATAATATCTCAATCCATTATATGGATCAAATTGTTTGATTGAAGATAGAATTTTCTTGTTCTGAGATCTATTTTTTTGAATCATTAGGTCCGAGCTATATTCTGGTGGTTCTCGTCCTTATGGAATGATAACAACATACATTCTGCTATTTTCCACGTTGAGCAATAGGAATTTTTGATCCTTGTAGAATTGGATCAAGTTTTCTTGATATCTTTTCAAGTTATTCTAATTCGCTATTCTTTATTTTTTAAGCTCAATGTATTTTTACAAAATGGTTATAGCTCGTTGATTTCATTTACATTAACCCTAGATTTTTCCCCTAATTGAAAAATAAATTGATTGGTCAAGCTCCATTATTAAACATATCTTTTTAAGGGATAAATGTTGAGCTAAGAGCATCTTCGAGTCAAAATGGAAGATGCCATAATTACAAAACTAATCATGTCATTCAAGTCGCATGTTGCTTTATACCACATCGTTTTAGACAAATTTTTATCATAAGCTAGATCTCTTTATCTGATCCAAAATGGATATGTAATTATGAATAGTCATTAACTCAATTTCTACACATTTTTAGAATTATTTTTTCTAGTTAGCTAGGTATTCAACGCTTCTTTAGCTGCGTACATTACTTTGACAGTAATGGTTTCAATCCCCTTTTGTTGTGAAAATTTCTTAGTATTTATTTCTACCTTTTCTCTGGAAAAATGAGGAATTTTACTTAATTTTAGTCGACTTTCAGGATTCCAAACTAGGCTTATATCCGTGGATTAACTCCCAAATTGATAGTAAAATCAAGACGTATAAGTGGATCCATTTATCAAGTTCCCATTGAAATAAAAAATAAAGAAGGAAAAATACTCGCTATTCGTTGGTTATTAGAGTCATCCCAAAAACATTATGGTCAAAATATGCATTTCAAATTGAGTTACGAAATAATGGATGCTGCTAGAGAGAAAGGCAATGTTATACATAAGAAGGAAGACATTCATAAAATGGAAGAATCCAATAAAGATTTTGCACATTACCATTAACCCACTAACTATATAAATAGATTCATAGATCTATTCCATTCTGATCAATACAAGAAAACTTACTTTATCAAAATTTATACAAATTTTATTGGAACGAAAACAAAAGGAAAAGACGAATGAAAAATAAATCATAGATAAAATATGTTGGGATCCATAGCAATGAGGGAATCCAATTCTCTTGCTAATGTGGGATATTATTTCATTTCTAAGAGTTTCTCTTTCTCCAATTCCTTAGATTCATTTTTGATATCTTTTATGATAACATATGGATATTGAGGTTTGGGTTGTGGAGTTTGGTACTCACTAGGTTGAATAAATGATGAGGCATTCAAAACTCTTGTTTGGTAACCCTCATGGGTGTGATGAATTTTGATACACATATTAGTCTCCATGAGTTTATTGTGTTGTGACCTTGTAATAGGCATACAAATATTGAGGACCTTATAAAATATGGATGTAAATGAAGTTTGGTGAAGTGCTATGAGTAAATTTTATTTCAAATTTGATTGTATGAGAGATACGTTGGGTATATTTTGATAAAAAATATGTGTTGATGAGGTTTGATTGATGAGAGATAAAAGCCTCTATAAGTCAAATTTAATCTAGATCTTTGTTTGGATAAATGCTAAGGATGATTTTTCACTTGTATTAGATTAATGAGTATGAGAAAGAGGATTTACAAAATTCAAAGTAGTCAATACTCCTAAGATAACTCACTCACAAATGTTTATGCTAATCCAACTATCTACTTGAAAAAGGTGATTTTCTAAGAAAAATCTAAACTAGATATAAGATGGGAGATCAAGAAAAAATTATGACTGATATTGGTTGTTGGTTGGTTGGTTGATGTTTTTTGCTGTTGATGATAATGTTGTTTGTTCAAAGCTAAGATAGGTAACTCTAAAAGTATAAAAATAATATTAAATGGATGCAATTTTTTGTTTGTTGTTGAATGATGGATGGTGGTTGTAGGTCAAGTGCACTATAGTTCTAAAATCCCAGGTCTCTGTGATCAATAGTTCTAGAAACTAAAAATTGGAGTATTTTGGAAAATGTTTACACAGTTAAAAGTGTTACTTTAAGTGTCAAATGCATAGTTGTGGGTATCATATGTACCATAAGAGATATCAAAAATGGCACTATAGGTGTCAAATATGTCACTATGTGAAAAAAGTTGGTTTCAAATTGATAGAATAAGTTTAATAGGTCTCAAAGTAGATGTGATATTTTTTGTTAAATATGTAGCTCTAGAGATTAGATGTAGTAGAGTATAGTCAAAAGTGACTCAAAATAGTCAAATGAAATAAAGGATAATCATAATTTCTACAAGATAATTGATTACACCACTGTAGCTGTTGGATGTACCTAATAGCTATCATATGTGTATTTTTGTTTGTAAGTGAAATTTTGCAAGTTGTTGACTAACTTGTACTAATTTTGACAAGTTTCTAGACTAATTTTGATAAGTTTATTTGGAAAGAGATAAAAACAATAGAGAATATAGAAACTTACTCCAAGGTAGTGGCATGATTGGTATTCTTTGTTTTTACAACTGAAACATGCCAATAAGTACAACCTAGCTAGTAATAAAAGTGTGTCTCTCTAGTGTGGGCTCACACTATAAAATATTGTAGGATTGTGCAAGCACGCTTCATTATCAAGAGGGAATAGCTAGGTCTCCAGTTGTACAAGGGCTCACCTTACTCCTTCCATTGAAGGTTTTGACACCTCTAAATAAATATTTTCTCTCCTCAAGATGGTATATATTGAGTAACTTTAGGCATGATACTGTACCTTGCACCAAAAATAGATTAAAAACCAATGGTATTAGGTTTCTAATAATTTTTTTTATTGATTTTGAGAATAGTGAGCCCATCTAAAATGCCCAAGACAAGGGGGGTTTACCCTCTCCTCCTTACCAAACAAGTCTTAGTAGACCAAGGATCTTGCAACTTGGCTTGAATGACACTGGCCACACTTAGAGGTACAAATTTCATTCTCCCCCCTTTTATATACCTCTCCAATAAACATGGTTGAGGTCTCCATTGGGGTGATGAAATCCCCAATCAAGCCTCCTAATATAAAATAAAAATAAGATACCAGTGTTTCTGATTTGTAGGCTCACATGAAGTGCAAGAGAAGAGCATAATTTACTAGTACTCCTTGGGTGTACTTGAAAAGTGTAAAATAAGAGTGTTTTTGATCTTTAGGATCACATGAAATAGGAGAGAAAATACACACTATAATTTCACCAAACATGGCATAGAATTCATTAATTAGAGTCCAAACAAAGTGTGAACTATGCTAGAAATCAAAGCAATTGAATTTTTTCACTACATCAAATTCATCAATAGTCTATTGTTACAAGTATTCTCCCAATGATCGTCAAGTTGCACAAATATGTTAGTTCCAATAAATCAACAAAACATGAGGGCTAGAAAATTAAAATAATAAAATTAGATGTGCCACTATAATTATTAAAAATATCATTTTACCTTCAATTTCATCACTATACCTGTCAAAAGCATCATTATGTGTGTCAAATATGTCAATTCATAGTCAATTGCAACTCAGATAGTCAAATGTGCCACCCTGTGGAAAATTGAACCTACAAATAGAGAAAAGATAAATAATCAAATGCACAAAAATAACATCAATAGTATTATTTTGTGTATCAAATATGTCATTATATCGTCAAAAGTGTCATTTTGGGTTCAATTATACTGTTATGCACTTGTAACTTGAAAACTCAAATAAAATCAATGTAAATGTCCAATCAAGGATGTGGGTCTCAGCAGGCATGCCATAATATGAATAGGACTTAAATCGATGATCAATGAATTCAAGAAAAGGGAAATAATAGCAATAATCAAGAATATAACTCAATGATAAAAAAGACCTAATCTCAATGAAGCATGTGCACACCAAAATGAAATCCATAATAACATAATTGAAACTAATCTAGTCTACTTTACCTCCACCAAAAATACCTAGCCTTACTCCATTGTAAAGTATAAGATTATATTATTTGAATAGTATGTGGATTTCTCAAATACTTAACATTACCTTGTTAGGAAAGCAATGTAAAATTGAGTATAGTTTAGATGTAAATTCAAGGAGGAGTTTGAATGGCTAAATGATGGATGTTTGATAAATTTTATGGATATTAGATCAAAAACGTAGGATGTGAGATGAGATATATGGATGAAGATTGTTGAGAGTGTTGTAGCTTGATAAGCTTGATTTCCATTGATGTCAAACATATGTTTAAGATTATATATGCTTCGAAGATTGTTAGTGTGCAAAGATATCTAATTATGTAGGTCAACATTGCAGCGACTTGAAAGACTAAGAGTCAACTTGATGTCTTAGTATGATACCGAGGTGGAAACACATTTCTTGATATGTGTTTCAGGATGCCTACAATGATATTTTGTCAATTTGGTAAATTACACTCAGTGATAGGTTGCAAAAGTTTTGTTTGAGGCATTCACAGTATATAATCTAAGGTAGAGACATAGTATTTTGGTTTGCATCCTTCAGAAAAGAAAGATCTAGTCTTGCGGTTCAAAAGTTAAGTTCATGGAGATGTGAAGGTGTTATATCCAAGTTTTAATGTCAATATTCCTTATGTAGAGAAAGTTATAAGTAACAGAGTACCAGATTGTGTTAAGGCATAGCCAAGTGGTTTAGGAGACTTGTTGGAATGCTCCTCATTCCTCTGAATGTGAAGTATTGGCCAAGTATTTTTGAGGACATACTTTGTGATGTCTAATGTATGCTATATTAAAGTTTCAAGTGATATGGTGCTTCACAAGTTTAGTTTTTAAAGTGACAGATTGATACAGTTAGTTCTGAATCCTTAAAATTTATTAGAACACATGTTTGAATAATTGCACCAGTAGAAGGTTGTGAAGTTCAATTGTATGAGCTTGTGTGGAAACTCCACATTTCTCATCATTTCTAAGGTATGAAGCACATGCGAATCTTTCTTGTTTCTAGTATTGCACAAATGTTTCAAGTTATTTTGTGAAATTATGTTTTTGCTAAGGCTGACTAAGGTATGTTGATGGTGTGTGCCACTAATTCAAGATTGAGTGAAGTCCAAGAAGTTTTTGTAGATATTGTATGGGTCATTCCAACTCATTTAGAATGAATTTAAATAATATTTTATCATTTTTGTGTATTTCCAATAGATATGAAAGTCAACATGCTATAATTTTCATATTTTCTTGTTTATGGCCAACTTAGTTTTTATTTTGCAAGTGTGTTGGATGATATATATAGAAGATCAAAGATGAGAAGAGTATTATATAAGTATGTGAAGATGAATACGTGTATAATTAGAGTGTGATAAGATCCACCTCAGATCTCATGTGTAGAATTGATGAATATTAGTGGGTTGAATCCATAAAGTCACTCATATTTCTATTATTATAATCAGGGAGTTGTAGCTTCCTCAGGACTGACCCTAAAATTATAATTAGGGTATTGTAGCTTTCTTGGGTTGTAACCCTAAAACAAAGTTGTAATTGTTATTCATTTGTGATGCTAGATTTGAATAGTAGATCCAAGCAACATTTCTCACTATTTTTTTTCCCTTGTGGGGTTTTCCACGTATATCTAGTGTCAATTGTTTTCTTGTGTGGATGCTTATCTTCTTTCCTATTTTGATTAGATAGATAATTTTTTTAATGGTATAACTTAGCTTCAGTAGTTAAATATTGAGATTAAAATTTGAAGTATACGGATTCACCCCGTCTTAAAATTTTGGTGTGTTCAAAAATTGGTATCAGAGCAAGGTTCCTTGATATAGCCTAACATTTGAGGTAGATCCTGTCTTTGGAACACATGGGGAATGAAGCAGTACCCAAGAAGAAATGATCTCAGGAAGAAGAGGACATACTCGACAAGGATTCCATGATGAATTTGAATTTGAATTCAATAAAGAAGATTGTCCAGTGGATTATGAAGGGGAACTCAATTTTTCTCTAAATGATCTAGATGAAGAAAAGAGAAAAGAATGAAGAACTCTAGTTCAAACTTGAAAAATAAAAAAAGGAAATTATCAAGTTGAAAGTTCAAGTTGAAGAAGGTAAAAGAATTGCAGATTTCCTGAATACCAAGCTCAATGATAATTTTTTTGAATTCTCCAAGCTTGAAGAAGAGGTTGTCTCCTTGAGGAAATAATTGGATAAAGAAAAAGAAAAAATTGACGAGGGTCTAAAGATAAAAAGTGGTTCTAACATTCTTGATTAGATAATCAACTCTCAAAAGCCATCAAAAGAAAAATCTAGTCTTGGTTTTGAGAAAGTTAAAAGTCCAACAACCAGTGCATTTGTAGACCTATATGAGAATTTTAAGGCAGAAGGAAAGTCTAAAATAAAGGAGATAAAATATTGCATTGAAGAACCTGAAGAGATAGCCTTTGGAAATGCAAAATCAGATCATGATAGAAAGAATGAAGAAGGTAGATTTATCCTAGTCCACATACAAAGAAGATTCAAAGGTCCTCCACGTGCTAGTCAACATGCCCCTACTAGGTTCACTCAATATTTTTAGGGTTATTGTTATTCTTGCAATAAATTTGGGTATAAGGATATTAATTTTAGATCTATGGCAAGAAGAGATGACTACATGGGTAGAAAACCATTTTTTCCTCCAAGATATGATGTTATTTCTTTTCATGGATATTTCCATGCATGCAATAATTTTGGTCATAAGGGTGCAAAGTGTAGAACTAAAGTTAGGAGAAATAACTTTGTTCTAGAATATAAGCATCAAAACCCGGATGCCAATTCGTATGACAACTCCAAAATTCTAGCTAGGAGAGCCACTATTTGGAAACCCCCTGATAGGGGCTGGTTTAAACTAAACTTTGATGGGGCTGCTAAGGGCAACCCGAGCAGAGAAAGTATAGGAGGTGTGATTAGGGATCACAGAGGAAAGTTGGTGGCTAGTTATGCTGGGGGGATTGGTCTTCATTCTTCTATGATAGCGGAAGCTAGAGCACTGTTAAAGGGCTTACAGGTAGTTGTTTCCTTAGGGATAGAGAACCTGTACATTGAAGGTGACTCTAAGTTCATTATTGATGCTATTAATTTTGATAGACTGTTGGGGTGGAAAACTAAGGATATTCTTCTAGACATTAGATTCCTTGTGTCTAAATTAAAATTAAAGGTGGCCAGTCATATTTATAGAGAGGGGAACCAAGTGGCTGACGCCTTAGCCAATTTTGGCTTTCACTGGAAATTGTCCAAATGCTGGCATGATTCAAGTTTACTTCCACCTAATATTCAAAGTATTATAGCGAAGGAACAAACCCATGATGAAAACACAACATGTGCTTAGCCGGATTTCTTGGGGGTGCACATGCTTTTTCGTTAGGCTATGTGGTCTTATTGTTTTGATGAGATGGATGATTAGCTGTATCGATGGGATGGATAACAAGTGGATTTTTTCAAATTATAGGATGGAGCCCGTTTGGAAAAAGGAAATCATGTTTTGTTGCGACAAGTACCAGATGATTAATTTGAAGTTGGGTTGTACTTGTCGTAATCTCCTTATGGGGATTTACTTAAGATCACAGATTTTCAAATTCGTTGTTTTCGATTTTGATGTGACTTGTAATTATGAGACAAAGCTCCTTTTTGGCTTTTCTTTATCCACTATTTTGGTTTTGTGCCTTATAGCTTCTATGTGTGATATAACTAAAGTTGACCAACCCTTAAATGCTATCAATTTAGAGATTTCTAACTATGGCCCCGCAGCTATCCTGCCTAGATTTTAGTATTTATGCTACATGGAAGGCAATCCTTCCCTACCGATCATGTCCTTTTTGCTTAGTCATTTATGTGAGGAAATCCTCATTAATGCCTCTACTAAGATTATTTCAGGGAAATTATTTACTCATGCATGTGACCTGTCCTTAGGCTTGATTCCCAAAGATTGTCATTTCTGGCTTAAATGCCTTATTGTGTAGGTGATTTTCCACCTTGCAATTATCTCTAACATTCTATTTTTTTAGGGTTCCTGGTTATACTGTGTGTAGTGTGGAATCATGGGGGTGATAGGGTG